>VKOC01005991.1:0-29123 GCA_009364415.1 Spea multiplicata
GTGCCCTTCCAAGCGGGCTGTGTGCCTTTCGTGCCCTTCCAAGCGGGATGTGTGCCTTTCGTGCCCTTCCAAGCGGGCTCTCTGTCTGTCGTGCCCTTCCAAGAGGGCTCCCTGCCAAAAGACTTATTACCGGTATTTTATTTTGCCATGCGTCTGGTTTCATGCTTAGACTGTATTACCCTTATTTGCTGGTCCTGTTATATACATAAAATACACTGCATTACCTGGATTTCTGCTTGTGGTGTCTTTGTCTGCATAATCATGTACCGTGGGTTACAGACTGAACCCCAAGTATCCCCTGCGCATGGGCTCCTACCCGACCTGATCACCCGAGTCCTGACAGGTGCACAGACCACATTGCGATTAGACCTTTGCAATAAGGTATTGGCTATGAAGAGACAATAGTATGGGGAGGTAAACTGCAGGCATATCAATTCGAAAGGGTGACAGGGGGAGAGAGAGAGAGAGAAAGAAAAGAGAGATCAAGAGATAAAGGTATATCCCGTCCCGGAAGGGGTTAAATATATATTTGAAGTGAGGAAATTGTGATGTTATTTGGACTAGTGAAGTGTTGCCAGATTGTAGTAAAAAGAGAGAAGATACTTAAAACTGTTGTACTGGAACTAACAGCAGGGCACATAGTAGACATAAAGATCAGTTACATGTACCTTGGTATCCCAATCACATGGGAACCACGATGAGGAGACAAGAAAGGCAGCAACATCCAAATACCACCAAAGGATAAGGCGGATCCTGAAGAGCAAGTTAAATGGGAAGAACAGGATCTGCTCCATCAACACATACGCCTTGCCAGTCATCAGATACCCTGCCAGCATAGTGATCTACCCAAAGGATGACACGGAGGCTGCCAAAGTGAAGACCAAGAAGCTCAACATAATGTACAGAGATTTCCACCCCAAGTCCACTGCCCAGAGACTGTACACCAGCTGGAAAGAAGGAGGGCAGGGTCTGGTAAGTGTTAAAGCCACAGTCCTGGATTAAACCCACAGTATTTGGGGATACATCAGTTGCTGAGACAATACCTGAACGAGCAACAAACAAAGAAGGAAGATCAAGTAGAGGAAGTACCATGAAAAGAACCTGCATTGGATGTACCATTGAAAACTAGCTGAGACGGTTGACATTAGAAAATCCTACCGGTGGCTGGACAAGGCTGGGCCGAGGCATTGATAATGGCAGCACAGGAGCAGGCACTAAGTACCAGTACTAAGTACTCCATCGGGTTCCAGGGACAACATTAGGACACACTGTTCAGAATAGTGCAGTGCAACAGCTATGGTACTTTGCAGAACCCTTAAACTCTCACAGGAGGCGAGGTTGGAGAAGACAGATGCCAACCATTGGAGTGAGAAGGGAATTTTATATATATCTATAAAACCCCTATCAAATAGACACACTGGCATGGACAATTAGATTGACCTTCTTCTACCAGGTGTAGGTCACTTTCTTAGTCCTTCCAAAGGAGTTAAACTTTTTGAGGATTGCTCTTACCATTTCCCCTCCGTCTCCATGTCGGTACACCTCCCATAATCTCAAGGGCTACAAGGACCCGCTATTAGGGGCCACTGTGGCAAGCTTGGAGCCATGGCAGCTGTCTCTTGCCTTGCTTAAAATGTCCCCAGTCAAAGGACTACAAGTTGCCATGGTTGCCTTCTTTTGCTTAGGAGAAAGTCCCTCCAGTAAGAGGAATCTTTCTGATTGTCAACTATTCTATAAAATGTTTCTGGAGACTTCTTAGTACATTTCATAGATTGACGCAAGCACTTGAGATCTAAGATCTAATCGAGTTTTTTTTTAATTAGCAACAACTACTTTGGTTAAAACTAAACACAACTATGTATATAGTTGTAATAACATTAATATTATTAATATTCTGTACACATTGTTTAAAAAAAAATAATATAAACCCAACCATATACTTTTTAATCATATTCCAATTTTTGCATTGTCAGACCAAATTAGAAACAGGACTAAGGCAGTGTGTCTGATCTTTAGATATTTAAAGGATATTACTAAAAAGAATGTAGATAGGCATATGAAGGCATGATTTACAGCAGGTAACTAAATTAAAAAGCATGACCCCATCTTTGCTAAATTATGGCTTTGATTTATTGCATTTTCTAAATGTGAAATAAGGAATATTGTGAAATGATAGGTAGAGGTTATTGATTTTTTTCCCCGTAATATAACACACACATGGAGTAGCATATTTGCAAAGTGACATTATTTTTTTCAATGCACTGATGTCAAAAGCCGAAATCAATATTTCTGCAAGGATTCATGAAATTTTTTTTGCATTAATATTTTTCTTTTGTGAGGGAAGTAACATTGTTATCTTTCCATTACTCTTAATTTGATTCTTCACAGATAAATACACCACATTATCACCTTATATAGCTATTCAATTGTACATTACCGTTAATGTAATATCTTGTTTCACACTCCTGGCATGATATATCGACTAATTTTGGTAATGGTGAAAATGATCTTATTTTGTTATCTCGCACTATTGCAGATATTTCTGTTCTACCTACTGTACTCTGAAGCAGATATTCCATCTCTCATGCGTCTCACTATTTGTTCTCATTGATAGCTGAAAAGCATAAGGTTCCCTTTGACATGCTTTCCCAAAAACCATACAATCTAGTTCTAACAGATCAGACTACATAAGAAATCCGTCTGAGTGTATCATTTCTATATATAAATGTTGTTTAGGTAGTTAAGAGTCATTCTGGCACACTCACATCAAGTAATGTGTGTTAAAAGTAGATTTGCAGAATGATATGTGCACAATGTTGGGAGAAGGGAGGAGAAAAAAAAGGAAATTAGCATTATCAATAAAACTGAATAAATTGTTCCTCTTGATCAAGTATTACATATTAAGATAGAGGTGGGCAAGCTGGTGGAGTCGGTACTTTAGCCAGTTCAGCTCTTACCCTCATACCTTCCCTTCTTGGGGAACTAAGCTGAGACGCGATTAAATTGCTTCTCTCCATTGACACTTCGGTCCATGCTTGTGTCCAAATAGATGCTTGGGCTAACATGAAGCATCCAACATTTCAGTTGGGATATGCTCCAGCTCCAGCTTGCTAATGAACTATTGTTTTACCCTGTTGACTTTTTAATACCACAATTGTTATCAGTAGTTGTTTTGTAGTCGATAGTCAGAAACCTGCTACAGTTATGTTAAGTATCTCTTGTACTTGAGTATGGGTGGTATGTTCATAGGATACTATCATTACCATCAAGTTGAAGTCTGAACAGTGGACAGTTTTTTTTTATCATAAATAATAAAAACAATGTCCTTAATAGGGCGCACGTTTAAAAAGTTATTGCTTGTTGTGATGGCTGTCAGGGATGGGTTGGCAACTTTTGGCCCAGGGGCAAGGAAGATTAAGAGCTCCCCCGGTCCCTTGCCACTTCCTATGTATGTACTGGGATCTGGGGTCCTGTCCTGCTCACATGAAATGCAAACTACTGAGCTGCTACTGCAGGGTCAAATAACACAATGGCCCTGTTTGAAGAATTTGGACTGTGCCAGGGACAAATGCCCTGCGTCGCCGCTGCCCAGCCTCGTCCAATTATTTCCTGGATATTGCAAATTAAGTTTTTTTTCAGTAAAGTAGGTAAATGCCTTCATTAAAAGGTTCCACATAACAAAAAGCAATGTTTAAGGGTTATAATAAATTTTGTACAATGAAAATGATGAAGAATTTAATGAAGAAAGTTGCTTTTTTACCCAATAAAGGGACAAGTTTTATCTCCTTGGGTTCAATAAATACTTGGAAAGGCTTGTCCTGATGCTTTCATGTGCAAGCTGAATTGACATGTATATTTGTAAATATGTCTGTAATATTTCAAACATGCCTCACACTTGATCAAGAGGAACAATGTATTCAGTTTTATTGATAATGCTACTTTTTTTCTCCTCCCTTTTCCCAACATTGTGCACATATCGTTCTGCAAATCTACTTTTAACTATTTTTAACGGAGAATAAAATGTTATAAAAACAAGTGCTTTTTGAAGAAAATGATTTATTTTATAATCTGTTATACAACCTTTCACTGATTTCTTTTTATCACATACTGTAAAATCCATTCTACAAGACAGTTCAAATAACTTGCCATAAATGTCCGTCAAATACATGTTTTTTTATGGGAATATATAAAAACTGTGCCAATTCATTGCAAGTTAAGACATAACAAGCTCTTGGGATGGCTGTCAGGACTCCAGTCTGCCTGGGCTTTAAAGATATTATGATCTATTGTCCTGGATGCACAAGTCATTAGGTGCCTATAGTATAGTGAGAAAAAAAACATGTCTTGATCAGGACAGACCAGGAACACACATAATCACACTATAATAATAACCATAGACATCAACATATGCTTATTGTGTACTAGGTATTCCTACCTAACGTGCAAATCAAAATGTATATAGACTACTGTACTTAATTAAACAATAAATCAGTGCAAACCAGGAAAACACTATTTAAAAGCCTGTATCTGAGGCATATATAGGGGATTTTATCACACATTTATTGCTTTACCCGCTACTTCATTAAAGTTCCCCAATTCTGGCGAGTCCTATCCAAAGCTATACTGCTTTTCAAAGTACTTAATGACCGCACTTAATGTACATACCCCTTTATTATCCTGTAAACTATAAGGCTAATAATATAATAATAATTATTCATTTTTTACTGCACATTTCTCGCAGTGAGACTCAAAGCACTTTAGAAATACATAAACAGACATAAATTAAGGGTTTCTGAAGGTCAGATGAGCTGACTGAATACCTGATAAAAATAGGTGGGTCTTTAGCTTTTTTTAAAGTTTACGATGATGGTGCCTCTCTTGGTACGGTATAGAGTTCCAAAATGTGGGGGCAGCTGCCCGGGAACCTGAATTTGTCTTTATTCTTTGCAGTGACAGGAGGGAGAGAGATGGAACATACAAGTGTGAGGAGCTCTTTCAGGTTCTGTAGACCTTCATTGTTGAAGGCTTTGAAGGTCAGCAGGCCAATTTTAAAGTACGTTCACCGTTTAATTGGAAGCCAATGCAGCGAGTAGAGGACAGGTGTTATGTGACATAACAGAGTTTGATTGGTCAATAGTCTGGCTGCTGCATTTTGTACTGCCTGTAGGTGATGGAATCCTTTTCTGGGAGGCACAAGTAATGTTCATCTAGAACATTGCTTAATGGCCTAATGTTAGTATATCCTTCGGTGGAATTAGGTGGTTTCTCAGATGAGAGAAAGCAGGTTTTATTATGGAAGAAATCTGCTTTTTAAATGACAGTCCGGAATCAATCAGCAGTCTGAGATTTCATACCTCTGTTGAACGTATAAGCTCAGAGAGCCCAAGTTCTAGGCCAGTTGAGTGATCATGAGATATTCTTGTTGTCCAGGATCCAATCACCAAAAGTTGTTCATGTTCAATTCATCCTCTCTATGAGGTCTGCTAAGCAAATATTGATGAGGCATGTCGGGTCATTAGTACCTGGGGTGTAGTATGTGGGCCATGTCGCCCAATGATGTACCTAAGTGGTAGCAAGCAAAAAAGCATAGGAGACAGGATAGAACCCTGTGGAACTCTGCAGGTTAAGGACTGTGCCTCCTAGACTACAGATGTGCTGTAAGCTCTCTATTAAAACCCCATGGCCAGTGGTGTCAAATGCAGCTGAGATATCCAGAAGGATTAAGATGGAGTAATCACCTTTGTCTCCCTACCGGCGACCAATAGATTTGCTCGCACGGACCTTTAATTCCTTGTGAGTGACTGAGATATAACTATAGATATAAGGATGTATAGGTGATCGTTACCTCATGGGTTAAAATAGCCTCTACGTTTCGCAGGGATGTCAGCTAAGGAGGTTGTTTCTGTATGAGTATCTGTTGGCGCGTTTTAAATAAAAATATACATACATATTTATAGAATCACACAAAAAAATTGATTGATGTGTCACAAAGCATCTGTATTTTAATCTTTGAAGTAATCACGTGGTGTGTCTCACGTCCTACAGGATCACCTTGCTTCGACGTGCTGAATTAAAACAAAAAGCTGTATATTGTATAACCAGTAGCTACTCTTTCCCCTCTGGGCGCTCCAAATGAATATGTAATTTAGTCATTAGATACGTTTGGCTAACAGTTTAAAGCACTTAGAGCAGCATCATTTCCTTTCACAGGGCTGAAAAGAAGGGTAGGTGAATTATGAGATGCTTATTTAGAGATGCGGCAGATGTAAGACGGTTGTGGTTGTTGTTTATTGCATTGTAGGCATCTTTGGTAATGAAGCCAGCCCCAGCACGCTGAATATGTTTGCAAATGAGAAACAAGAGCGTGGCATTAATATTAGGACATTTATACCTGTCTGATGTCATATTAAACTAGTAGGCAAAATAAAAAAGATTTGTTCCTTAAACATGGACTTTGCTTTTATGAAGTTGTCAATATAGTAAAATGTTCAGCAAACTAATATTAGTGAACTGTCATTGTGTATTTCTGCCATGAATATTTTTTTAAGAACTATTACTTACAGATTTCTTAGAAAAAAAATCTGGGTATTGTGGCCTTCTTAAATGCCCCAATGAAGAGGGGCCCCACCTCAATGCTTCCATTTTCCCCTCTTTTCCCATCATCTTAGTACATTCTGCTGCCGCTATTCCCTCTTTTTCCTTTCTTCCACACCAACATACTGTATTTGCCTTCCTCTCCCTCCACATGGACGACTGGTTGCAATGAGCTCCAAGCTGTTGTCCTTTTCCATTGATATAAACAAGGTTCACATTAAGGGAAACTCTCAGCACTCACATCTTCTTCCTTCTGCCTTCCTTTGGGTAATTATCAGAGAACCGGAAAACTACAGGATAGCAATGGGTTTTATGAAATTAACTTCACATATTCTTTTGGAAGGGAGGGTGGTAGAAGAATGAAGGTGTCGCTTAGACCTCTTGTGTTTCCCTTTTATACACACCATATACTGTGTCTCCCTTGCTGTGTGTACATATGTATCTTAAACACTCTGTATGTTTGAAACAGTCTTCTTTTTATCTATTCAGTATATGGAAAAGTTGTGGAGTGAAAGTATTTTGGACCCAGAATGCCTCATACCCTCTACCAACTCACCTGCTCCCAATTAGTTGGTGCAACTTGCTTAAAATCCCAGGTTGTAGGAGTTGCTGGTCAGACCTTCTAGGAACAGGACAGTGCAGAGCGGCACAGCTGAGAGTGTGTTAAAGGCTGATGGAAGCTATGTTTATCTTGCTGGCTTTTGATTATTACTCTGGAATTAGAAAGGGGCATTAATTGAGTAAGGGCTCAAATTAAGCTAGACACTTATTTGTAGATTTTCTTTTCTTTACTACTTGGTTCATGAAGGAACTAATTGTTCTTTGGAACATGTGCACAATTCAACTAAAGTCACAACTTTTACTATAAGAGACTATTTTTCCTGTGCACAACACCCTAGAGAATAGTGCTTTCTGCCCACGGAAGGAGCAACCCGCTGACTTGCAAGATAACGCTATAATTAAATCTATTCTGGAGCTATACTCACTTCATTCCTACTGTAAACACTGGAATCAAGTAAGCTATATTAATAGGAGAGCCGAGCCAGCAGGGGTTAACAGTAAAGAGAAATACCCTCTTAGAAACCAAAGATGCATGTCTGATAGAAGCAATGTTATCTTTGAGCAATGTGAGAATTAATCCCATGCATTACTGGAACGAGCCCTAGCTTGTTTGTTTTCCTTATTTTGATAGCCCAAAGAACATTTCATATGAGAGACCCACATACTGATCAATAAGCAATCATTCTTCTTGTATCACTGTAGCTATATAATCTTTAAAGTAGACATTGAAATTTAGGAATACCTCCGTCTGTATTGATTGTAAAACATTCTGACCTTACCATTTGTTGAGCAAGTGTGTTAATTGTGAATGCTGTTATTGTTATTACTATTATAATTAATATTAATATTATGATCACTGATTTATATAGCTCCATCCTGTCCCCAAAATATTTCCAAAAGACTCACTACACTGGCAATGCTCCAGATCTTGCGTCCAGGTTTAAAAGACCTTTGTGCATGAAAAGACTGACGGAGCCATGTTGTGATGTTGGGATGCTGGAACATGTGTAGGATGATGCATCAAGGTGCCATAAAAGACACCTGATGCATAAATTCGTGAATGATGACTTAATGCTGTGACATGCCTATCGACGCATCTAAGCATCTGGGAATGTGATAAAATACAATGTCGACACCCAGAGAACAAAGATCAAGTAGCCAGAGGTAAGGCCCTGACACTACTACCTATCGCGAGAGAAGACCTCTGGGCATTAAGAAGAATGCATGTCAGCAAAGGTTCTATGATTTTTTTCTCATATTTTGGCTGGAATATGAATGTTCCCAGCAAAGATCCTGGACACTTGTCAGGTCCATAAAAGCTACTGTACAAAGAAATGGTGCCAACATGAGTCCAGGATTATATAATACATTTTTCCTGACTGTGGACTATAACCAGAGGAGGACAATCAAATAATTTGTAAGACCAAAGTCAGTATGAAGTTTAGGCACATGAATAAAATGGTATTTTTTAAACAATCTATCAACAAGTATTACGGTAGAAGGGCTACCACCCCCTTTGACCTGCCATGGTAGCCCTAGTCAGCCTGGGCCAGAATATGCCACTGAACACACTAGGTTGCACGATACATTCTTTGTGCACCATCAAAACATAGAGGTCACAGTTGTGAATATCCTACGCTTTATCAGTTTGTTCTGATATGCAGGGTTAATTCATTTAGCATTCGCTTTAAATATGCCTTGTCTTTGTTCTGTCTGCACGGCTCTCAATAGCATCATATCACGCTGGGTTTTCACAGCATGAGAAACTGAAAATGGAATTGAGAGAACTGTTATCACATGGTAGCTCTGTGATCACGATGTATAATTATACTTGTCTGAATCGTCAGCACTTGAAACAAGATGTCTATAATTAAATGAACTGATGTATGTTAGCTGGCTCAGCAATCAGACAGGGACATTCTATAGGAATATTCAGCATGATGTGTTAGCCATACTGTCTGCTATTTTGATAGAACTTTACAGCCCTGGTGCTTACCTGCCATTAGGTTAAACCCGTCATTCTGAATATTTAAATATGTAACATAGCAAGTTAAAAATATAGATAAATCAATTCATGGGATTATTTTAGCATTTTGACTTTTAAATCAAAATGAAATTGTATGTTTGCTGCAAAACGATGTCCTACATGCAGGCTTGGACTCAGGGGCGTACCTAGAGTATTTGGCACCTGGGGCGGATCCTGTATGTGCCCCCCCCACAAACACTTTAAAACTGCATAGCCTCTATCGTTATATACTGGCGCAGACATTGAAGGTGGTACAGCATAACACCTAAAACTATATACTGAGGCAGACATTGATAATAGTGCAGCATAATGCCTATCACTATATACTAAGCCAAACATTGATGTGGTGTAGGCCTACAACTTCATTGTCTGGTTTAGGGATGCACCGAAATGAAAATTCTGGACTGAAACCGAAAATCCAGCATTTACCTGTCTGAAACGAAATTTGAGCCCCCACCATAAAAAAACCTCACACTTTTATTAAGTAAGTAACACAGCAAAATAGGAAAAAAAATGAAATAACAATATTAATATTTGCAAATAATTGTTAACAGCAATCACACTCCTATCATACCCAGGTATACCCAGATTTCAGCATGTACTAGCTGACTTGGCATGATAGGAATGTGATTGCTGTTAGCAATTATATACATAGTGTTATTATTATTGTTCACATGTGAACTCAGGACTGGAGGCATGGAATCAGATATACAAATCCTGTATTTGCAGGTACACAATAATAATGTAGCAAGAGATAAAACCACAGGCATAGGTGATAGGTTGCACAACCCAAAGCCAGCTCTGGCGTCCACACTGCCCACATAGAACCTGACCAGCACCCAGATTACACACGTAGGATTTACCATCTTTGTCCCCAAACAGCCCAGCATGAGTCAACTTTGTCCCCAAACAGCCCGGCCTGTGCCATCTTGGTCCCATAAACACCCTGCCTGTGTCATCTTGGTCCCCAAGGCTCAAACATCCTGCTTGTGCCATCTTTACCTTTCCACAAATCAATTATACATCTATCATACAAACACTTTAACAGTCACTAATTCACACAAAGTTACACATTCATTAATGCATTCTCACAAATTCATTAATTATCTCCCTCATTCAGACAATTCATCCACACATTCATTCATTCTCTCACTTATTCTCACTATCTACCTTTCCCCCTAGATAGTGAGAAGGGAGGGAGCGGGTAGATCCTCACTATCTACCACCTCCCTTCTCACTATCTACCCTCTCCCCCTTTGTAGTTAAAGGTTTTGGACTTACCATCCAGAAGTCCTGCGGTGAGAGCATGACGCCTCCGTCTTCCTGCTCTGCTGCTGCTTCCTGCTCTGCCGCTGCTTCCTGCTATGCCTGCACCTCTAACTCCGTCGCGGTGCCGGCACGTCATGATGAGCGCCGAAATATGACATCATATTCCGGCGCTCAGCATGACATGCCGGCACCGCAACGGAATTAGAGGCCTCGCGAAGGAGACTGAGGGGTACCTAGCAACTGTTCTCTCTCCTCCGTGTAAAAAAAAATAAAAGTGACAAGGCTTCCGGGAATCCGGGACATGTAGTCACCCTAGCCTGCGGCACCTGGGGCAGACCGCCCCACGCTAGGTACGCTACTGCTTGGACTGACCCTTTGGAACTCTGGCCAAATCTTAGTATGGTGACTATGTGTGTCTGGGGATGTTAGTGTGGTGACTGTGTTTAACTGAGTATATTAGTGTGGTGACTGTGTTTATCTGGGTATATTAGTGTGGTGACTGTGAGTGTCTGGGTATGTTAGGGTGACTGTCTGTGTATGTTAGCGTGGTGACTATGTGTGTGTTTGGGTATGTTAGTGTGGTTGTATAGCAACCTGGGAATCTGAATGTATATACCTTTTATGCTTCTTAGGTTGTGAGATACCCTATTTTGTGCATTTTTTGTGCAGTGCACACTTGCAGGTTGTGACAAAACCTTAGGATTGAGCAGCCCCTCCTGCCACACGGGTGTCTCATTAATGGTGTCCAGCGAAGGCTTTAAGTTGCTGGAGACTCTATGTTGTGTTAAAATGCAGAGCTGTCCAACTGATTCAGGTTCTTGGTAAGCAATACAGCTGTGAAAAATGAAATCGGACTCACCAAACTTAAGGGTACTTTGATGTAGTGGCGGGCTAAGAAATATATGCCCATATAGTGTGAGGGAATCCCCAATACTTATTCTTACATAGGTGTTTTTTGAGTGGTATTCGTTGGGTATTATTCAAGCAGCAACCAGGAAATCTGAATGTATATGCCTTTTATGGTTTTTAGGTTATGCACTCCCCTATTTTGTATATTTTTATATCCGATTTTCAAAAATATATGGTTTCATGGGGTAAATTGAATTGGACATCAAAGATGCTCCAAATAGGTTATGGGGCATTATGACCAAATGCCCAAATCCCCGTTGAATAACCGAAATATGCAGCTCCAAAATTTGGCCTTTTAGCCCCCAAACAACCTGAAAACCATATGAATAGGTTGTATCACTGTACTCAAGAGATGTTATTGAACACATATTGGGAGGTTGTTTGGCGGTGACATATACCAGGAAATGTAAATTCACGCTTTAAGTACAATGTGTGCGAAAAAAAATTGCTTCGACCAACGTTAAAATACCAAAGATGTCATGGACATAGGACAAAATAGGACGTGGGCACAGACTAAGCAGATGACGAAATAAAAAAAACCATTCAAATCTCCCAAATGTGTTGGTATGAGTGTCTTAGAAGGTATGTTAGTGTAAGTTTCAGGATGAGTGTATCAGTATGAGTTTCCGTGTATGTTAATGTGGGTGTCACATAATGAATCTCGGCGTGGTTTTGGTGGGTAGCTGGGGCAGCATTTTATTCTTGGACCCAAACAGCACAGTGTCTTGGTCCTGCACTTATATAAGGGTCATAGATTCCTGATATAGTTATCTCTTTCATTGTTTTTTTATTTAAAAAAAAAGTTAATGACAGTGTTGCCTGGTTCATGCATGATCATTATATATATATATATTTTCTTTTTTTTCTTTGTGTAACATGGGGCCACAATATATTTTATAATATTTTTGTCAGGGGAAGGTTATCATTATTCAACCATGATGTTATTTTGTATCTTTTTAGAAAGGAATGGCACATAGACTTTATCCAGCACAACATATGTGTAAATGTCCTTGAGGATTCTTTGGGGTCCATGATAACTAAATTTCATGCATCAAACTAGCTATCCCATTACTCCATGTAAATTTTATGCAAGCAGTCATTTGCATGTCATTGCAGTAAATATTATTTAACCTTCTGTAGTACACAGCAAGGGTTGTGAAATTGACTTTAATTAAAAATGAGTCTAGAGATACCTAAATCAACAAAACTAGAACAACACCCCCCTCTCTCCTAATTAGGAAGATTAGAGCAGAAGGAGGATTGCAGGAAAGGAGATTAAAGGAGATTTATAATGTCCTGTAAGCACATAAGGGAAATCAATCCAACAAACCCAACAGAATACTTTACATGGGTCTATCTATATATATAATTATACCTGAAACATACGAAGCTATTTTTAAATGGCTTGATTACAATTAATTAAACGGGAAATCCAACCATACATTCATATGGTTACATATGGTACATTTGTTATTATCCTGTGGTTGTATGGTTGAAGATTTATTATTTGTTACAGAAATTAATATGCGAGAGAGAGAGAGAGAGAGAGAGAAAAAGGGAAAGTGAATAGAGGGGTGAAGAGACAGAAGAAAGATACAGAAAAAAGAATGAGCAGATGCCTAGGTTGGTCTTCTGAATGTGATCCTGCTTTTCGTCTTGAAAAAAAGGGTTCATTTAATGAGATCTACAGAAAAAACAAAGACAATTTTGATGATTTTGGAAAAGAACAGATATGCGCTTTCTTTTTTTTATTTTGTGGAGTACTGGACATCAATTTAACAGAAATATGTAATGTAAATGTTTCTAGCTCCTAGTACTGAAAAATCATTACTGTCACAGTGTCACTCAGCAGAGTCACTTTATCTTAATCAATCAACCTATAGAGTGAAATCTTCACAACATATACCTTTTAAAAAAGTAACTGGTAGGAAATTAAGGTATTGCTTTTTCTTAGCAAATGTCTTATCCCAAAGGAATTGGCTCTAAATATTTTCCGCTCAAACCTATGTCTAAATCAATTCAGTTTCCAGTATTGGATCAACATAGGAGATAATACCTATTAGCAGATACTTGGTGACCCTTGTTACTGAGAGGGTATTCCTATTTCATACTTGTTGTCGACAAGTACATAGAGACAACGAATTGTGCATGTAGGGAATGAACATATTTCTTGGAAAAACACATTTAAAATTTAAAATCAATGCATTTAAAAATAAACTATTTTATGACCTGATGACATCATTTAGATAGTCTGGAAATGTTTGTAAATATTAAAAGCTCTATTTTAATACGTACTCTGTGTACTATTTTTCTATTTCTGGTTGAAGATATTACAATCTCATTTGGAAGATAATGCTGAAAATTATTCACCAGTCTCAATTATTATTCAAAACAATAGTGGTGTTGGATAATTGGATATTGGATAATATGTTTAACGAGGAGCTTTGTCAGTCAACGTTCACAACTGTAAGTAGACAAGATGTCTTTGGAATTGGCCTTGAACACAAAATTCAAAGACTTTTTATACAGGATCTTGTGTAACATAATACAGAAGTTGGATGGTGACACACATGACATACCATTTTCTGTGATCAAATGTTTAAACTTGTTTTTTACAATATTAAGAAGGAGTTTATGCCGGTTCTGCTTTATTTTTCTAGTTCCCAAAAATCATAAACATTTAAACTATTTTTCTTAAATCTTCTTAGACATCCATTAACGCAACACCAAACGTATAGCTAATTACCTCCTTAAACACAGAATGTCTAAATCTGATGATATCTTCACTCTCTTTTTCTCTCTCACACTCTCTAAATGTTTCCCTACCTCTTTTGCCGACCACTTCTGCTTTCGCATCTTCTTAATCTTCAATCTTCTCCCTTCTCTTCTCTCTTATCTAGTCTATCTTCAATCCTTAATCTGGTAATTTCTTTCTTCATCTGATCCCTGCGGACATAAACCAGGCAACTTCCACCAAAATGGTGGCGCTACGGTGACATCGCCCCCCATCTTCCAATCGGGGAAGAGGACGTCACCGAAAGCACAAACTGAGAGCAACATGGAGGTTGGGGTAAGACATCACCGTAGTTCTGCCCTTTTGGCGGAAGTTAACGCTGAGTTACGGGCTATGTCCATGGAGATGCAAACAAAGAAAGAAGATGGCAGATTAAGAATTAAAAATAGAATAGACAAGAGAAGGGAGAATATAGATGATGAAGCAGATGCAGAAGTGGTTGGCAGAAGCGGAAGTCGGCAGAGAAGGTAGGGAAACATTCAGAGAATGTGAAAAAGGGAGAAAACGAGAATGCGAGTGAGAGTGTGAAAGAGTGTGAGTGAATGTAGACCCACGAGTTTCAGATGAAATTTCAGAGCTTCCTTTTAATCCTATTTGTGGGGGGGTCTGGCCTAGTTTTCAAGGGTTCACATGAATTGCAGTATTTACCAAAACTTGGTAAATTTGCAATTTGTACGAATCCAAATGCACAAGTCAACTTTATAAATAAATCTAAAATGCTCTTACATACATATAAATTGCCTTTGTATTCCTAAAATTGGAAGGTCCCTAGCTTTCCTTTTCTCCTTAAACTAATCTAAAATATAATGCTAAGATTATGCTACGGAAAAATTCAAATTTAAGATGTGTCATATAAGTAATTATAAAAGGCAAATATAGAGATTTGTCTTATTTTTAGCAAATCCCCTCTACATGAGTCTTGCACTATGAAATTATTTCTTGATTAGTCCTTGGGTATTTTTATCAATTTTCATCTATCCTACCATAGCGCTCTCTTTATTGTCTTAAGTTCCTTACATTGTTAGATGAAGAACTTGGTACTATGATACTTCTACTTTTATTCACTGATTTTTCTATTGTAGGAGGAGGGATGCAAATCAGGGGAAGGAAGTGATGATAGCCAGCTGTCCTCCCCTTGTGATTGACTTGGGGGGAATATAATTGGGGTACTAGTCCCTGGGGTTACATCCTATATATATTATATCTTATCCCTAACAAATAAATTAAAGTATATAAAATAATTTAAATATTAAAGTAAATAAAGTAAAAGTACCTGGCTCATGGGAAATACAGCACAGCGTTAGTCTCAGGTGAACTGATCCGCACATGGAACGTCAGCAACAGTGGTGACCCCACGATCACTGCGATCTAGGATTTTTCAGCAATAACCTACCAGGTATGTCATCGGTCCTCTAGGTACATCGTTTTGTGACGTACCTAGTACATTATTGGTTGAGAAGGGATTAGACAGTGAATTTATCAATGTAGCTTTAATATATATTTATTCACTGCACTTCTACACAAAATTTTATCAGTTTTCATGTTTTGGTATTGAAAAGTAATTGTTTCAGGGCAATCAATGCAAGTTTTTCCATATAGAGGTTTATTATATTAAAATGGATATTGACTTTGAAAATTAAAATGTTTTTTATTTTGTGAGCAGTTTTGATATTTCATAAAAAAAGCTGCATTTTGAGAGTATTTTTTGCAGTAATTTGTGCCTCCCAAATCAGCTCATGTTTTCATGTAATAGATTCCACAACTGGAAAGTAAATCTTATTTATTGGTCAGACGGAACATCATAAAAATAGACAGAGCTGTATTATTTCAAAGTTTTATTAGACATCATAATCTTTTTAAGACTTCATTGCTAATAAAAAAAAATCTGCTAAAAGTTCTTATTCATACCCATTGTTTTACACAAAATGAAATTATGAAATATTTGACATCCTAAAGAAACAATCGGTTGTTTTTACTGAAAAAATATAGGTGTTCTATAAATCATGTATAAATAATATGTTGCTAGAGAAGGTATTCAAATTACAATATATTATACTTTATATGCAACAGTTTTGTATTTGGGTATAACTGGCCAGAGCAGTGTTTACCTGCTCAATGCACCGTCAAAGTTTCCCAAGGTCAGGCGCAGATAAAAGAATTTTAACAAATGACCAGCAGACAAAAGATCATAAATGTAAATTAATCCTCAAAGGTCTGTTTAGGAAACATTCGGCTGAGGTTAGGTAAGATGAAAGGAAACATTCCCTGCAACGTGGATGAAGGTCCATCCATGTCAATGTACCCTGCAAAAGCTGGCTCTGCTTAACGCCTATATAAGATGACATAAGCATCAAGACACACATCCTATCACTAGCCTCAGAAACAGGTTCATATATAAAACCTTCTCCTTCTAGAAAGCGTCATTTAAAAAATATAGGTTAAAAAAACTAACCTCGGTTCCGGATTGTGTCCTTTTTCTGCCTCTATATCTCCTCTCTAATATCTCGGTAAAAAAACTTTGATATTGTTGCCGAGAACACCATGTTTATGGTCCCATCCTAAGGAATTTTAGCAATTATTGGCTTTATATACTAATAATTTTGTCTACTTAACTAGTTATTGTGAGTGTCAGTGACCTTAGATTTTGATAGATACAGTCAAGCTCATGTGATCTGGTGATCTGACTTCAAAACCCATTGAGTATATATGTGTGCCTTCAGCAGAAGCTTAGGTAGGCCGGTGCGGGTTTATCGTAGTAGAAACCCTATGGAGAACTATGAAGTACTAAGGGATAAGGGGTGTTTAGGAATTTTTATTTTATTTTATTTATATCTAACCCCTTTATCCCACCGCACAGGTGATGGAGGGTGTTGGGTATCATTAAGCTCCAAGTTATTAAATGTTTCTTCATGAGTTGAGTATAGTATATAAAGCCATTGTAATGTCATAATAATAACAATTTGAATGTCCATTGTTTTCCTTTTAATTAAATGGTGTTTCACTACAAGCATTTTCAGTAATTTCAGTAGGAAAACTGAATGCCAACTGTGAGCGAAAGAAAGTAGCCATTTCACCTGTGCAGTCTTTTACTTATCTGGAGCACGTAATATATTTTAGAAACTCTGCACATCTTCCTTAGAGCTGCAGGGAGGTTTATTTTCTCTCTGAAGGTCAATCATGCCTAGATTGGAGGTCAATCAGGTCTATCTATCTGATACTTTCACAGAGGAATGAGTAGAAACCTATTTCTAGGTATTTTTTGTACTCTAATAATGAGAATGCTTTAAGTGGTAAATACGGTGGGGGAGATAATATCTCTCTGGATTTATGGTTTAATGTCCTCACATCTACAGCAATTCCAGAAAATGAACTCAGCCAGACACTTTGACTATTTTTTTAGTTTAACCTGCAAGTTTACTTCTTTGATTTTACATTTATATAACATGCTCAAACTTGCCATTTAGTGCCCTCTGTGCTTATTTTTACATCACACACAGCACAAAGCTCTGTTTGCTTCTAAGAGCCTTCTCAGTGAAATCTCTTCTCCTTGGCTTCCCTGATGCAACCTTTGAAGTTCAGCCATGGAAGAAACTTTACAGGTTCCTTTTGGAATCATTTCAAGGGCTATAAAACCATCAATTATTTTACTAAAACTAGTACAGAAAATATATATATATATATAGCAGTTTGGTGAAGAAATTGTTATGATAAAACTCTGATTAACGTAAAGTTCATTTGTCTGTTCTTTTGCAATCGCTATCTGAACTGAAGGATGGCTCTAAGATGAATGTTTCAGTCTATAGTGTTCCAGACAATGTTTTCATGTAGTCAATGGAAATGCATTGTAATAATACATTTCAATCAGACTTTTCAAACAGTAATTACTTTACATCTGTCTGTGACCTGTCCAAAAATACAGCGCATTTACACTTTTATGTAGTTTTGATGAAAGTCACAAACTACTAAAAATGTGTGCTAGCCTAGATATAGTCATATAGATTTATGCGGGATTCCCTATGAAGGTAAAAGCATACTTGGTTCAAGGGTTGGATGGCAAGGGTTAATTACCCCCCTGGGAGGCTCTAATTTCCACATTTTTGGTTACTAGCTAAGGTCTTCTTGGTATGTTTTACTTGCATTTCCACTGGGGTGTCTAAGGTAGTAATGGTTTTAGATCATACTGTACTCCTTTTATGGACTTGTTTTTGGCAAATAAATATTGGTCACAGCTGGATAGCATATGTTGACCAAATGTCCTGGAACACTGTATAAATCTCCATTTCCTTGGCTGAATGTTGCCAACCCTCCCCTACATTCAGCTCTGCCACTAGCCCTACACTACGGTGCCAACCTTTCATGTTTTCTGCAGACACAATGTGAAGAGCTGTGCCAACAGCAGGAAACACAACATAACGCTTGTGGCGTGTGTGGGGTCTTCAACAGCCTCGTGCTGAAGTCATGGCCTTCACCTTGTGCTTCTTGCCACTGGGCCCTGCTGAACATACCAGGCTCACGACCAGCAAGAAGGGTAGACACAGAAAGGTATGCACAGAGGGATCGTACACTGTGGAGGGGGTGTGATAGAGACAAAGGGGTATAGACACTAAGGTCATGATGGAGGTACAGGGAGGTCCAGCTTGCATTGTTCCTTTGCACATTATAGTTACAAATTCTCCATGCATCCATGTCAGTGATGTACGCTGGACCAGACCGACTAGGCCTAGGGTGAGAGGTCTATGTTTGTAGATGTTTCCTCCTACAAATCAAAGCAGTGGATCATGTGCTCAATTAGTCAGTTACAAGGGAGATCTCTGATCTCCCTAATTGTCCCATCTACATTAAAGATGGACGTGCCTCCATAGACAGCTTTAAAAGGCAATGTGTCTAAGTGATGGAGCACCGAGATATGAAATTTTATTCTTGCACTCTGCTATGAGGGCACAGTGTTGGAGGGTCTCCGTACTAATTTTGTAAATTTTAATAATGGGGTGTAACACAAAAAGATTCATATATTTGTAACATTTTACTAGACTCTTTCTCATTTAGTATGTTCATAAAAGCTGATTATATACAAAATGATTTTCCTTCTCAATGTGAAGGCCATTCTAAGAAGGCCGTCTTTTGTAGAAATATTCCAAAATGTAATTGAATTACATGAATTTTAGTGCTTTATAAAGTAAATAATGAATAAATATCACGTTTTACACTGAGGTGTGCTTGTAGTAGCTTATGTATATTTTGGGATTGTATGAGGTCACATGATACCATTAAAATAGTTTAATTGTTAAATGCAAACAACCGACTCAGGTACACGTATAGTACTTACTTTAAAAAAAGCTTTACAGATCTGTTTGGTCCAACTAAAATATTACCTAAAAGTCAACAGATTAATTTAGCAGAAAATGGCTTGAGTTGGTAACATTTTTATGTAGTACCCATTGTGCCCTTTACCTCTTCCCACTATTCCTAGGCTTGATAAGTCATCAAGTATCACATGCATAGTTGGTAAGCAGACATGCTTAGCATGAGCTACAAAACGGCCAATTGAGTAAAATCTTGTCGGAAATAGTATTGAAGGTCACTTTTTTATATAACATAATAACAGACTATATATCCTTTTTTCATTTTCTGATAACCATATTTCCTAAGATAGAACACATCTCCTTGTTCCATTAATATCACTAGATAAAAGGGCATACAGCTAAATGTAATTATTTTATACAATATGAATTATTA
This sequence comes from Spea multiplicata, assembly GCA_009364415.1. NCBI lineage: Eukaryota > Metazoa > Chordata > Amphibia > Anura > Pelobatidae > Spea > Spea multiplicata. Next base: position 19,890 of record VKOC01005991.1, read on the forward strand.
CTCACAACATAAAATAGATACTTATTTGTAAGAAAATATCAAAGTAAAGCACACAACGGAGATAATGATAATGTTCCTCAATAAGAAATTTGTCTCAATGCCACAATATCCAGTAAATCTAAGAATTCAAGGTCATTAAAGATTCAGTATTGTATTCTAGATGGCAGAAGGTATAACGGTGGTATAGCGTTGTTGTAGCCTCTGTTTGTAATTTTCAGCCATTGATTGCGAAGATAATTGACAATGTTCAAAGCATCTATTCTGTCACCTCTCTGATTGAAGGGCAAACACTCGGCTCCCAACAATCTCAAGTGTGTAGAAAAGAATATTAAAGGTTGAAATACAGTGCTGTTGTTGACCTGTTTAGAGGCATCTACCAAGTTTCTAGTTTTATTTATGGAAACATATCATGTAACAGTTATTAATAAAAAAAAAACAACAACATTTCATCACATGAGAAATTTGTGCAGAATTAAATATGAAATTTGGTAACAAAATAGGAAAATTCATTTTGTAAAATGTTCTGTAAATATCATCAGAACTGATAATTAATTAATACAGAAGTTACCCTTGTTTTAGACTGTTTACAAACTAAAAACAGACTATAAAAGCTAAACTGTAATAAATTATAGACATACTGTAGTTATCACGCATATTTGCCTGTGATATTTTACATACAGTGGTTTATTGTACTGCATTTATATATTATTTTGCATTTCAGGTTTTCATATAGTTGTTCACTATGGAATGTTGTAGTGCATGTTGTCAGCGATTTCACTGGATAAGATGAAAACATTGATACATTTCCTGAAGAAGATTTCTTGTAGAAACTAGCGTTATTTAAAGGCCCCTTGGAATGGTTAGTGAAATTTTGAGCGCTCAAATGTGCGGGTGCAGTAACATGATCTGATCTGTTCCGTGGTGATCTTGCAAAACGTCCTTAACTGTGGTCACTAGCTATCTCCCAATAATTATTTGTAGATTTTTAAGACAATTTAACTTTATTTTAAAAGTCTTTACTAGGTATTTTCTTGTTTATTGTTTTGTTACATTGTGTGTCAAGTGAGACTGTAAATTGTATTTGAAGCATTCTCACATTATAGTAATTGGAGTTTGGGTTTTACATAGAATCATGATGCCCGAACATGTTCTTGACAATAGTAGATATGATATTGAAAGACAAGCCCTTAGGAAGTGTGAAATTAAATGATATGACGTCGTGAGATATGACAAAATCAGACGTGACATGGTGAAAACCCACATCTGGACTTAACATGAAACTCAGAATCATGACATCTGAAGATAACATAATGACTTTATAGTTGTCAATTAACAACTATTTCATGTCTTTTTATAAAATTAATTGAGGAATGATGTTGACCCTGAAATTCAGTTTGTCAATTATAATCGTGAGACACACCAAAGAGAATTATGCTACAAAGCTATGTTTATTTCACTCTTTTAGGAAAACTAAACAATAGAACAGGTGTATGAATCATATAAAAAAAATCAAACGACAGTCTTGTAGCGCAGGTGATCATCAGTCATGCATAAAAGAAACAAAGTATGCGGAATAAAATATCTGATAATTCAATAACTTGCAAACATTGGTTTTATCTCTGAGACTCCTCAGATTTTGGAGATGTTGTTGATACAGAAAAATACTACTTTTAAGAAGATATTAGGGAAAGGGAAAACCAGAAGTATCTGTATGTGGTCAGAATAAGGGGTGGAACGTAGAACATAGAGTGGCATTCTCTAGTTGTACTGATTTTAATGCTTATAATGAATTGACGTTCAAAGCACTGAATGTCCTTAACTCTGCTGAAGGTGACGAAAAGCTAATTTGATGAGCTTCTGCTGTGCAGCGCAAAGCTTTGGAGACTAACTCATCTCTTGTGTTGATTTCTCTAATGAAGAGGTTGGAGAATTGCCTTAATCATAACAGGGTACTTAATATTGTTCTTCTCATAGTGAATCTGACTCACAATGGAGCAAGTGCCCCCTTGAATCATCATTCCTTGTCTTTTTAGTTGATTGAGCATCTGAAATAAAACCTAGGTAAAAAAAATATACCGGTATATATATTCTCACTTGATTAACATAAATTTACTATATAAATGTACAATTTATTTTAGTTTCAAATGTATTTACCTGAGTAGTCTAAATGAAATTTAAGTGAGGGCTATTTTATGTTTTGATTTAATAGCTTTATATTGGGAAATGGTTTCTCAAAGATTTGTCATTACAAACATATTTGACCAAAAGCCTGATAGTGTCAATAGACTTAGCCCATAACTTATTTTGCCACTAAACTCTCCAAAAGAGCTTCTTTAGAAAAAAGCTGAAGGTATTTTTCAGTTGTGCTTATGATTTTGAGGAGCAGCTTCCACTCAAGATTATTTATCTGGGGAAATAGTGAGAGAAAATGTCCATAGGTAATTGGTCAAGGTGTGTACTGATATCTAATCGGCAAAAATAACACTGATTTATGTAAATCCCCCTTGATTTGAACATAAGTCCAAGTCTATGTTTCCTATCTGCCTGGAAAACCACCTCTGGAGAATCCCATCCTACTTGACCTGCCTTGCCGACATAGGAGAGAGCATGCTGTCAATGTTTCCTATCATATCAGCCCTCCTAGCCAGGAGATTGGGAAAAAAACTCAATAATCACTAAAATGATTGAGAAAGGCTAGGAAGAGAAGCCTGATCTCATGACCAGCGGTGTACGCATGGTATACTACTAATTCCAACATGAAATGCGAAACAGGACGTAAAAAATACAGACAGCAGATTAGAGGTAAACCTTTAGGTACTAGAATATCAGAAATATGTGAGCTCTATAGCGGATACTTAGCAGAAGCCTATATAATTCTTAAAAGCATAGGGGATGGACAGGTATGTAACGCTGTTTGGAGGTATAGAGCCCTGTAGGAAGTTAACGTTTTGAGGAGACATGATTCTATACCTCCAAACAGGGTTAATACTTACCCCCACCACTGTGCATGGAATATGGAGGGTTGGGGCACTTCTTTATACACATAGTGGGAGGGGGTCCCTGCACTCTACCCTTTTAAACTTGCTTAAATAAAAGGGAATATGAACCTATCATTTCATCTTGAATCTTCTGGAAGGAGTGAAGTCGCATTTGTAAGTTAGAACATACTGTAGCTCCAACTCGCATTTAGATCTCTCAAGCATCACATGTTTACTTACTTCAAACTCAACATGGTAGTTTAAGCCTGCAAAATATCTTACATTTCATAAGAATCTTGGTGAATAAACTTAATTTTTATTAGAGTTCAGATGCATTTGAACAGCACAAAATCAGAGTAACAATATCACAGTATCACAGCTGAGATATTCCCTGGGTAAAAATAAGACCAGCACAGAGAACATTCTTGTAAACAGCATTAGATGATTTGAAACATCTGCTGCCTTTCCTTACTAAACATTTTTGGCAGAACACAAACAAGGATATTGAATGATCAGCAGAGAAATGTTATCACAGCTTCCTCATAACAATGAGAAGCGATAGAATGCCACCAGGTACTATCAATGCATCCCTGCGGGGATACAGAATTGCAGCAAAGTGTGAATACATTACAACACAAACACAATCAAAAAAGACATGAGATCTGCCCCGGTAGATATTTATATAAGATCCTTCAAATCCATAGGCAAGGTCTTGTTGGTGGGGGAAATTTATATAGAACATCATTTTAATATTAAATTGGTCTGATGGATAAACAGTAGATTACGTGGGATGGGTACCAAGTAGAAGATGAACTTAATAACACTGTAACAATCTTCATAGCAGTACCCCTAAATATGTTTTCAGTGCATGTCCAATTACACACCTATCAAGTCCCTCCTCTAAAATGATGATTTTCTCTTTTCTTCTGCCTATACAAGACTACCCTTTGGAATGGCCTACACTGGTTTATCTGTTTTTTTCCTCCCCCCCACGGCTCCAAGAAAAAACCTATTTGCTGAGATATTACTGAGATTGTTGGAGCTCTTCCTCAATTTCCTTACTCCTGCTTTTAGTCTGTACACATAGTTAGTAATATTTTTTATTCAATAAAAGTGTGGCGGGCCCACTTCAACAATTTCTTTTTTTCCTCTTCTGAACTAAATCTATATTTGCCAAATTCAGGCAGAAAACATCTGGCCTCAACAATGTGCCACCGCTCCACCCAGAATTTGGCACATTGTGCATGCATTGCCATCCTACTCACAAAGCCTTGAAATGATTAACCACACTCGTATACAAGTTGCTCTTGAACAATGAAGAGATTGGATGATCGGGCGAGGGGATGTCACTGCAAGCGCCGCTATTTTGCAGACAAAGGTAGGAGATAAAAGAGAGACGATAGAAGATGAAGAACAAGAAGATGCGAAAGTGGTCGGCAGGAGCAGAAGTGTTGAGCAGAGAAGGTAGAGAAACATTTAGAGAGCATGAGAGATAGTTAGTTGCAATGAATCTGCTATATTGTATCCAGTTTGTTGAGAGGGGAGGCTGACTGCATCTGCCGGCAGGAGCAGGCCCCGACTGGCCATCTTGAACACCAGGAGCCGCACACTCACCTGATCTGCACAAGTGTGGCCGGGTATATCCAGCTGCTGGTCACATGCTGCAGAGCCCAATCTGCAGCTGGAGTGTGTGGTGCTATCGGCCGACGGCCCTTGGGGCATTTGCGTGGTGTGTCATATGGCTATTCCAGGTCCTGATGTGCATTTAACAGGGTTAAAGAAAAATGTGATATTTCAAGTAAAAAAATAATGTACTGCCAACTTAAGTCAAACATATAGCTACCAAAGTTTCAAATATGCTTTAATGATAAAATATATTAGCTTTAATAGATGGTAGAGGTTTTTGAAAATATCTACATCGACACTACAAGGCCACTCATGAGGTATCAGCACCGCCGACAATTCTAGTTCTTTTCTCCAATATTCATAATATTTAAATGAAAATCCACTGTTTTCAGCTATAACATATCGTCTCAGTGTATTTTTCATTTTATGCTAGTAATTTTTTAATTTTAATTGGAAATTTACCTGTTGAGTAATTCTGTTTGTTTTGTGTTCTGCTCCCTTGACATACAATTTTCTAATTACTCACTTGGCAGAGCCTGATCTCAATCCAGTCACCTGCAGAGTTATCTATTACCAGAACTCTGAGGTGCAATTACCAGAATTTTAAGGTGCAATGAACATTAATTTAATACAGCTTCTGATGTGAGTATTAATGGCAGATGTGCTAGTGTTTTTGTTATTAAAAATGAGGATATTTCAGGATTCACTTATATTTGCATCAGTAGGGTTTCTTGGTTCTTTTTAAGAGACCTTGGGTTGAGGGTCTACAACAAGAATAGGCTTACAGAGGGGACAAGATTGAAGTTACCCCTTGGGGTATTCAGATTTTAAAAGCTATTGTTCCACTTTCATGAAATATCTGTCATTTTCTCCTTTTCTCTGAAGGTTAAATACCTTAAAATCCCATATTTCTAAAAAGCCGGTTTATCAATGACTGATTGATGGTGGTTGGTATACTTCATTTAAAGAGCACTTTCTTTTTTAGTAGCAAATAGCATGGTTGGCACTGTCATGGGTATTAGCCATTTAAAGTCAAACAGAATATTGAAATAAAGAAATGTGTAATAATCAGGGCCAGTATCGTTATCCCTAGGCAACTGTGTCTTCAACATGCCCTTTGGGAGCATATCCATAAATTTCATTTTTGCACACTGCTGTTAATTTTAAACAAAATATGTATATTTTTCAATTCATACAATGACTTGTATGAATGGGCAGGTGTAAACAGTGTGAATACGCTTACTTTAATTATTCAAAAAATACTTAATTGCCAAATTCTTGATTGAATTCCCAAGTGCTCTCAAATAATTATTTGCAAATCTTCAGACATATACCATAAGGATATCATTATGGATTGTGTACGTTTATAACATTTGCTGTATGATATGAGAACCGGATGACTATTTCATTAGAAGTACACAGAACCTTAGAGCCAGCACCCTCTTTTTGAATGTAATGTAAAAAAATGTACTAATTAAACTGTAGTGAAACATACAATTTTTGGAAGCTGGTAAACCATTCTATGTAATAAATCTCACAATGCTCTCTGTATTTAAATGCTATGTTTAAATAGTATCCCCAGTTAAGAATGGTAATATAGACTGTGGCTGGGTGACCTGGTGGATCTTTTAGCTGGGGATGCATTGGATGCGTTTTGGATCTGGGAGCAGATTAGCAAAACTACACAGCATGTCCTCAGTTTGTTGAGCCTGGAACCAGCATAATGCTTGCAAAAATGTAAAATCAACAGCATTGAATGCACAGTAGAGACCTAAACTTTCCTCTGAACTACGTGGTTCCTGCATACCCATGACGGCATTTTCCTTGACAGCTTGCACAGTACCAAGAGTAATCTCCAATAAATTACAACAGTGGTTGACATTTTATAGGTTACTACAGGAAATATTTGCTAATATAATGTTGCATAGTTTATAACCTTAATGAACTTTGGATTTCTAGAGATAAGGAAACATGGTGGCAAAATACAGTCTAGCCAACAAACCAACAAACTTGCAAAGCTTTAAGTAGGAATCTTGGTGTTTGGGACAAGGTCAGAAGTTGAGCACCAACCTATAGAGCAGAACAAGAATGCACAGCGCCCTTAGCCTTGTGCCATCTGGGGTAGCTGCCTTTCTTGCCCCATGGAAGTTACTACCCTGTTTACTTGTTTTTATTACCATACCTATCCTATTCTGTGTAATCTATGTATACTAACTATAATGGCTCCACAAGATGTACCGATAAATGTACTTTTTGGGAGCACGTGACAGTTCTATGTTAACATATTGCTATGGTATTCACTTCTAACTACCATCTGTTTCATTTTGTATTCTGTTATACAACGAGTTATAATAACACAATTTCAATTTTTAAACATACAAAAACATTAATTATGCCATTCTTGCACAAATTATATCGTGTAGCATAAAAAAGTGACCAATCTGTCATTTACAATTTACTAATCTTCCACTGGACTTTATTTATTCATCCTAAACCCCTTAAATGGATCATGCACATCTCTTTCACATGCATAGATAATTGACTTTTCCTTAGGCTAGTTTAAGATAAAGTAGCCAATTTACGATGTGTATTTTGCGGTAATACACAAGAAACTATTAAGATTACATATGGTAGTATTAAATTCTTTCTACCAGCGCGTCTTTCAAAATAGTTTTACAGTCCTGACGTTCTAAGTAAATGGACCTTATAAATGCAAGGAGGTTGTTTTATTTGCCTTCAATGGTTTGGCGCTGTGCATTAGAGCGTTGGAATAGGCTTGTATTAAATCATCTCTAACAAGACAGAGCTCTGTCAAAAACAGATTGGTTGCTTGTGTTTTGCAAAAGCAGATCCATAGTGCGTTAAACAGGAGAGAAATGGGAGCAAAATGAAGAGCATTTTAATATAGGAGCAGGATAAATAGGATTGTCACATCTAGATTTTTTCCAAGACTGTCCCGAATTTATCATCTTTGTCCAGTGCCTGGCATTACTATGATAGGGACCCTCGTGATTTGCAGTTGCCCCCATGGCCCTGCAATACTAGTGGAACGTCGTGCAGGACATGCAGGCGGCCATAAGCGTAGCAGAACATAAGAGAGGAGAATACAGGATGTTGTTCAGAGTTTAAAATGATAAGTTCATGATTTTACAAACTTTCACAACTTTCCTGATATCACTACAGATGTAACTAGCTCACACCAGACTTTGTAATATCACACTTACTAGAAAGAGAGAAAAAAAAAGATTTAGGGAGCTAAGCAATGGATTTAATCTTTCACAGAAAATGATATAATAAAAATGTTTAAAGTCTAAGTCTGCGTTTCAGTTGCAGATAGACCTCTAACTTGATGATGGAGCCCTAGAAAACAATCCTTGCAGGCATCGTAACCTGTTGGGTCAGTCAACATTTCTAATGATGAAAGACGCAGACCTTGGCTACCTGGAGTTTTAATAGACTATTACTTAAATAAAATATTAAACATATAAAAACAGTACATGCTTCAGGCGGTGTTGCAGGAAGTATCGCACTTGGAGGCACAACAAATAACACAATTTGAAATAAGACAGCAAAGAAAAAAGAAAAAAAGTATTAATCTTCCATAAAAATATGTAGGGAGGAGGTTTAATTGCACCTCCCCCAACACATTAATAAGGTTTTGGTAGCCGTATAAACTGCTTTTTGTGCCCACTATGTAGGAGGTGAGAGTAGGTTCTCACCCTATTGAGAGTGTGCCTTGACGTGGCGGGGAAGCTTAATTATGCTTTGGCCAATCCATATAACCAAAACCTCTCATTTATATTATGTTTATATATTTGTTGCCAACTTTATTAGGGTGAGAAGCGCAGACAGTTTTTGTTTTTTATAAAAATATGTAGTGCAGGAGAATGGCTAATGCTTTTTTCTCACATCTGACATCATCATAGGCATACATAGGGGTCAAACGGGGAGCCTTATAAAGGTAGATCAGGAAAAAACAGTATACCTCCCTGATGTGGATTTGTACAAATCCTTAAAGTGCAAACAATATAAAGATATCCTTAGTCAATAGTAACAATAATAATGTCAATGCATGTATATTATATAATGGCAAAATGGTCGGAAAAACAGAAAAAAAAGTTATTTGTATATTAAAAAAAATATATGATCTCTTGCTACATCATATGTTTCTCTGCGATCTATTAGGAGACCAGCTGCTTGGCATGTTGATAGAGAACCCCGTTGCCTTCTGGCCAGTGGCATCGGCAGGGGGGGGCCAGAGGGGGCCATGGCCCCCCCTACATCATGGTGTGCCCCCCGGTGTGCCCCCCCAATTGAAACGACGTCTTTTTTATTTAATAGACCCGGAGGAGAGAGAGAGGCGCCGAGCGGTCGCTGAGGAATAAATTCTCTGCAAACGTTCGGCACCTCTCACTCTTCTCCGCGACCGCGAGGCCTCTGCCTTGGTCGCAGTGCCGGCATTTCAAGCCGAGCGCCGGTATATGATGTCATATCCGGCGCTCAGCAATGAAGCCGCGCACACTGCAGCAGAACCAGGAAGACAGAGACCTCGCGATCTCACAGCTGGCCCAAGGTAAGTGAACTTCAAAGGAAGGGGGTGGGTAGAAAGTTAGGACGGGGTTAGAGAGTC
>VKOC01005993.1:0-16404 GCA_009364415.1 Spea multiplicata
GTATATATGTGGATTAGTATATATGTAGATCAGTATATTTGTGGATTAGTATATGTGTGGATTAGTATATGTGTGGATTGGTGTATGTGTGGATTGGTGTGTGTGTGGATTGGTGTGTGTATGCATTGGTGTATGCGTGTGTGGATTGGTAAATGTGTAGATTGGTAAATGTGTGGATTGGTAAATGTGTGAGAGTGATGGGTGTTATGCTGTACCATTTCCAATGTATTTTTCATTATATAATTATGCTCTAAAGTACATCATAACTCCCATCACTCTATACTGTTCCATACAGTGGCAGAGCTGGGAGGCAGAGGCCTTGCACCCCCACCGCAGGACTCCCGAAAGGTAAGTGAACTTCAAAGAGGGAGAGGGTGGATAGTTAGGAGGAGCAGATAGGGAGAAGGGAGTGAGACAGGGGATAGGGGGTAGATAGGGCAATCATACTCCTATCATGCCAAGTAGTCTGCAAGTACATCCTGGAATCTGGGTATGCCTGGGCATGATAGGAATGTGATTGCTGTTAATTATATATAAATATATATATTATATTGTTATTTAATTGTTTTATCCTATTTTGGTGTGTTACTTACTTACATAAAACATTTATGGTGTGTGTGGGGGTCATATTTGGTTTTGGCCAGGTAAATGCTGCACTTTCGGTTTCAGTCCAGAATTCGTTTCGGTGCATCCCTACTACTAAGCCAGACAATGAAGTGGTAGGCCTACACCACATCAATGTTTGGTGTAGTATATAGAGATTGGGGTTTTGTTACAAGTTTTGATTCCTTTCTTTTTTTGGGATGGGGGGGGCGCCAGAGGAGTAGTCCGCACAGGGCGCCAGAACACCTAAGGCCGGCTCTGATGCTTCTAACATTAAACTGCCGCCATCTTGCGCAGAATGGCTTTTATATATTGAATGTGTACCTGGGTGTAGTGTCCGCACATCTTCTCTTCTTGGCACGTTGAGGTGGTGAAGTTGTAGTAATCTCGTTCACGGTGCCAGTCAGATAGACCAAGCTCTACATCCAGCCCCGACCCCGACATCAGGAACAGGTTTTCTCCCGTGTAGCCCCTTTCCTCATTATGTTCCCATATACATTTGGCAGCGTACAATTGAGCGAGTTTCTCCAAAGACGGATCCCATCTCTGAAATCACATCATCACATGTCACTTCCAGTCCTCTATAGAGTGATCAGAGCCCAATAGATCCTTGGCTGGGATCTCCATTATGAGAGAACACCTGGTTTCCAAATATCTCAGTGGCCTTTTCTAGACCAGGCAAATGCTCTGATGGCATCTGACTAATCAGGCCGAGCGCTGATACTCTCTGTTTAATAGGCCTGGGGAAGACTGTGGTTAACCCTTTTAGTTCAGAGAAGTTATTTTATTGGACTCGTGTCTTAAAATTCTAAAATCACCAAACCATCAAAACCATATAATGCAACTGTCAGTATCTCAAGGTACCACCAAAACCACCAAACCTGCCCTCCAATCATATAATGCAACTGTGACAACAAAATACCCCCAGGTACCACGGAGGCTACCAGCAGTAAACAGATGCACAACTACTAAATATCAGGAAGAATAACACTAAATAAGTAATAATAATCAAAGATGTGCAAAAAACACACAACCGCGGCTGCCCTAACCCAGTCTCCACATTTTGTCACAAAATAACCCCAACTCCTGCCCTGACCGAGTACCCAGATCCCTTCCCAGGACAAGTGCCCTGACTCCCCAACTCACCAGTGCAATCATGTCTGAAGCCGGTGGGTCCATCTTTGATCGATAGAAGTTGTGTTTTTCCACAATGAATTTCTTCTCTTCATCAGTTAGAGACAATACCAAGGGGAGCACACAACAGAGCAGCAGATGCAGCATCCTCAGTCCCCGAGGGTCCTACTGTGTGACACTGTGTGTTCTGTGTGCACTGCAAGATAGCCACTGCCTGCAGTTTGTGGAATGAGACAGTCACTTCCTGCAGTTTGTGGAATGAGACAGTCACTGTCCACAGTATGTGACGAGAGACAGTTAGTGCTTCTAGGTTCTGTAGTGAGACAGTCACTGTCTTAAGCATACAGAGACAGTCACTACTTGCTGTATGTGAGATGATCTGCCTACAGTTTATGTAGATGGTCTGTGCCAGTACTAAGTGGAAAGCGTTAGCACATATAATATGTGGAGTGAGATGGTCTGCAAGTTGTTTAGTTAGATGGTCAGTGTCTTCAGGTTGTGTGATGAAACGATGAGTGTCTGCAGGTTGCGTGGTGAGATGGTCAGTGCCTGCAGGTTGTTTGGTTAGATGACCAGCATCTACAGGTTGTGTGATGAGATGGTCAGCATCTGCAGAATGTGTGATGAGATGGTCAGCGTCTACAGGTTGTGTGATGAGATGGTCAGCGTCTGCAGGTTGGTCAGCATCTGCAGAATGTGTGATGAGATGGTCAGCGTCTACAGGTTGTGTGATGAGATGGTCAGCGTCTGCAGGTTGTTTGGTTAGATGGTCAGCATCTGCAGAATGTGTGATGAGATGGTCAGCGTCTACAGGTTGTGTGATGAGATGGTCAGCGTCTGCAGGTTGTTTGGTTAGATGGTCAGCATCTGCAGAATGTGTGATGAGATGGTCAGCGTCTACAGGTTGTGTGATGAGATGGTCAGCGTCTGCAGGTTGTTTGGTTAGATGGTCCAGTGGTCTGCAGGTTGTTTGGTTAGATGGTCAGTGTCTGCAGGTTTTTTGGTTAGATGGCAGTGTCTGCAGGTTGTTTGGTTAGATGGTCTGCAGGTTGTTTGGTTAGATGGTCAGTGTCTGCAGGTTGTGTGATGAGATGGTCAGTGTCTGCAGGTTGTGTGATGAGATGGTCAGTGTCTACAGGGTGTATAGTTAGATGGTCAATATCTGCAGGTTGTGTGTATGTCAGTTCCTGCAGTATATGGAGATGGTCACTGCTTGCAGTATGTTGAGGCAGTCACTGCTTGCAGTATGTGGAGGCAGTCACTGCTTGCAGTATGTTGAGGAGGTCGCTGCTTGCAGTATGTTGAGGAGGTCGCTGCTTGCAGTATGTTGAGGCGGTCACTGCTTGCAGTATGTTGAGGCTGTCACTGCTTGCAGTATGTTAAGGCAGTCGCTGCTTGCAGTATGTAGAGACTGTGTGTTAATGATGTTGTACAGATGGAACAGAAGGATATAAAGTCTCTGGCAGGGCGTGCGCAGCATCGGTGCCCCACCCGCTGATGCATTGTGCTGGAAGCAGAAATATTGTGTTTGAGGGACCAGGGACTGGGCAGAGTCTGGGATCACACTGTACACCCAGTGCGGGATTAATAACAACTGTGTGGATCAGTTCCATCGATACATACAGCCCACGTATGGATCTTTAAGGACACACATCTACACAGGGACTTCCTGACAGACCTCAGGGCCAATATTTTATATGGATGTTTATAAAGAAACATTTTTATGTAGTAAATGTGCCTCAAAAAGTTTTTTTTCACTTCAATATGATATAATAGTATGACTATACCATATGATATGATAATATGTTATATTACATTTTATTACTATATCATATTTGTATCAAAATATGATATATTATAATATAACTACCGGTATATGATACAATTATATAACCATGTTATATTATAATATGACTATATAATAACATTTTATGTTATATATTATATTACCATATCATATTTTATTAAAATAATATGGTATTATAATATTACTATAGGATATTATTATATTATATTACTATATTATATTATATTACCATGTCATATTTTATTAAATTATGAAAATATTATATGATATCTTATAAACTATTTTACATTATATTACTATGTCATATTAAATATAATATTGCTACTCAGGTAAGTGTTCTTGTGTAAGTGCTCTACGTAAGTACCCCTGTGTGCTGGGGGGGCTGTTGGTTTGGACACTCAGATATGGATAAATAGGGCTCCAGTTTTTAACACTATATGCTTAACACTGCTACACACATCCACAGACCTTTCCAGCCTGCAGTATACTCAGTTCAGCAGCCTTTATATTTGCTTGCATTTGCAGGTGACCGCCTGGCGAGCGCCGCTTGGCACTTAACGTTCCTGAAATGTTTGGTTTTTGTGCATATAAAATGCCAGAGGAGAGTGAGGTCATTGTGAGGCGGATTTAGATGGTAAAATCAGTTTGAGGAAAATCATTTTACAGGCGCCTGTAAACCCTTCGTCATAAACTCATTTACTGCCTAAACAAACATAGCGTCCCTATGTACTATATGTATACTGTCAGTGTGTGAGTGTTACTCTGTACCATACGTGTACTGTCAGTGTGTGAGTGTTACTCTGTACCATACGTGTACTGTCAGTGTGTGAGTGTTACTCTGTAACCATACGTGTACTGTCAGGTGTGTGAGTGTCACTCTGTACCATACGTGTACTGTCAGTGTGTGAGTGTTACTCTGTACCATACGTCCAGTGTGTGAGTGTCACTCTGTACCATATGTATACTGTCAGTGTGTGAGTGTTACTCTGTACCATACGTGTACTGTCAGTGTGTGAGTGTTACTCTGTACCATACGTGCACTGTCAGTGTGTGAGTGTTACTATGTAGCATGTGTATGCATACTGTCAGTATGTGAGCGTTACTATGTAGCATGTGTATACTGCCAATGTTTCGTTGGCTCTACACCCATGGTTTGAGCATCAGAGGCCTCTGCTTGGATTAAGGGATGGAGAGAGGCCCCTGAAGGTGGATGAACAGAGACAAGATTGGCCTCATTTAACCCCAGATAAGGCTGGATGTTCTTGGGTTATAACCTGGATGCTTCCCAAGCCCAGAGGTGGCTCCAGACGCGACTCATGCCGTCTTATAACAGGTGGGAATCCTGCAGCTAAAGATCTGGAAGAAGTAATTTCTGCAGATCATCTTCTTATGCGAGTACTAAAAGAAGCATGACTACCAAGCCAAAGGACCCAGCCAATCCCAGAGCTACTCTGAGCTGATAGCAGAAAAATGGCAGAAAGTTCTCTGTATAGATGAGTTAAAATTTGTTTGTATCAGAAGGCAGTTTGTTTGTCGAGAGTACAAGAACCCACAGAAGAACTGCGGTTAGTTCTCTGAGACCAAAAGTAACTGACCATCCTTCAAACCCCCCTTAACAAACACCACAGACTTTCACGCTCATATGCTTATCTGTCATGGATCTGGTTAATCCGACCGAGTACCTCCACTGACTTGTGCTCCCTTAGCCTGGGACACACACTCTTTCCCCGGTTCCCCGGTCACTCGCCGAGACTCAGTGTAGGGTAAAACCAAACGAAGACTGATTTATTTCTCACACACAGAGCTGGATATATCCAGGAAAACACACATTAACATAAAAACAAGATATTGGGGTACAAACCGCCCCCTTAATCTGCCTCCCAGAGACAACAGGGGCAGTAACGGGATTAACAATACAATAGGGTCCCAACCTCCACTATCTATTACTGTCCCAAACCAGTTCCAGGGATGGTCGGGGAAAATGTCTGAAGAGGAGGAACTGGGGGGGGGGGCTGCCTTATACAACACATTAATGCACCATGGGGTGAGATCTGATATTAAATTGAAACAATGGCGGTCACTCCCTGGGTGCAGATTCCGGATGTCTGCCGGAGATAATCCCCTCAGCCAGTGATGAGATGATACTGCTGGGGGGGACACAGAAGTCTTTTCAATGTCAGGGCCCATCGTCAATAGGGAGGAGGCTGGCAGTCAGGCCTCTCCAGTGGCCCCAGTGATGGAGGTTTCCGTCACAATGGATATATACATATAAGTTCATGATATATGGAAGTAGACATGTACATACATTGCACACAACATTTTCTACATGCTCACATA
Organism: Spea multiplicata; assembly: GCA_009364415.1. NCBI lineage: Eukaryota > Metazoa > Chordata > Amphibia > Anura > Pelobatidae > Spea > Spea multiplicata. The sequence continues at coordinate 5,882 of VKOC01005993.1, forward strand.
CGTATGCACATATATAGTGATGCTGACACAGACATATTCACAGACACATGTGATAGACTTGGGGCTTGATTACTTTGTTATGCCCCTGACCACAACTCCAGTCAAGGTGATGCTTAAAAACTCCTCATCCTCCCCAAATAGTAGGGTAATGAAAACAAATAGTTAACTAGCGCCATCTGGTGTCTAAAGAGTCTAACTCTATTTTAAGAATGGGAAATCCCAAGGAGATGCTGTGAGTTTATTGAACAAACTGGGACTTTAAAGGTTAAATTGACATCAACTGAAATGTAACCTTTATCAATCACGTTTAAAGTAGGACTGCAACAACGAATCGATAAAAATCGATAATAATCGATAATGAAAATCATTGCCAACGTATTTCATTATCGATTAGTTGAATCGATTTTATTGATTATAAAATGAGGATTTTTTCAGAGCAAATGCCCTGAAAAATACCCTCGTTTATAATCTGACCTCAAATAGAGGTTGGATAATAACACTAAGATCCAGATCCCCCGCAGCGCTGCAGGGGATCCTTCTCTCTGGTAGCTGGTGGGGGGGGTCTCTGTGCGATGCTATGGAGACACTACAAACTGTCTACTACGGATAAACCCCCTCTGGGACGGGAGTAAAACTCATGAAGGTGTCCATAAAAGACTGTAACCTATTTGCCATAATTGTTGCCAAGATCTTCACTTGCTTGGAAATGTAGGTGCTGTGGCCTTTCTCCAAGTGGACTCTTCATAAGTGGACAAATAAGAGTTACACTGGACTATCCAGACACCCATCCTGGTCTTCATGCTTTCATCTGACTACTCACCCGGCAATCTGTATTAATCTCATCCATTTCCCTCCGGTTTTTCACCTGGTATGGTTATTTCATAACTTCTGATCCACCCCTGAACCCCTCATCTCCTGCTGTAACACCCCTGTAGTTCACCTGGTTATGTCTTTTTCCTGCCTGTCTCCATACCTTGTTGCTATCAAAGGGTTAATACCGGTGCCCTCTAGTCTAGCCTAATTGCAGGGTGTGAACCATCAGCCTCCTGTATGCAATCACCTTATCGGACTACTTGTGAGGCAGCCCTATATAACTCTAGACCCCACTTGGAAATGTAGCTCCTGTGGGAAATGACAAATGACATAACGAGCATATTGCAAAAAGCAGGTAACCCACATAGGCGCTTGCTTGCTACACTCCTTCCCTACTATGAACCCATACATGTTTCTATGTCCTCTACCCACACATCGCACAATTGCTGCAGCCTCTACACCCCTTGACAAACCCTCTATAGTCCACATAACTCCATCCCATCTATCCCCCACCGTAGCTCATATGCCTTTCTGTTTTCTTCATACCCCAACACCACTAAGCACTCACAAGTAAAGGCTTCCAATGCCCACAAATCACATTCCCATTTGTTTTCTGTCTGTATCCTACTCCTTCTGTGCTCAGGTGACATTGAATGTAACCCTGGCCCCACCATTCCCACCTTCTTCCGTCCCCGCACACTGCCGAACTAACACAAACTACCGCAATCCCTCCAATCTTAAACCAGCCCACTGCAACCCCGGCACCTCTTTCTCCTGTGCCCTCTGGAAAGCACTCTCTGTTTGCAATAAACGAACTGCTGTCCATGATCTTTTCATCTCTAACCACCTTAGCCTTCTTGCACTCACAGAAACGTGGCTGACACCCTCTGACGCTACCTCTCCTGCTGCTCTCACTTACGGTGGCCTTCACTTCAGCCACACTCCCAGACCTGGAGACAAGCAGGGAGGTGGTGTTGGCATTCTCCTCTCCTCTCTCATCGCTGCACCTTTCAATGTCTACCACCAATTCCCTCTCTCTCTTTCTCGTCTTTTGAAGACTCTGTCCATCTTTTCTCCCCGATTGCTCTTCGCGTTGCACTTTGCTGCTTGGCTTTCCCACTTTCTTTCCCCCACCATCCCTACACTAATCCTAGGGGACTTCAATATACGTATGACCCATCCTCACCTGCTGCTTCCAAACTACTTTCACTCTCCTCCTCCCTCGGACTCTCACAATGGACTAACTCCCCAACGCACCCTGGCGGTCATCAAATAGATCAAGTGTTCCCCCACCTTTGCTCCACATCTCAGTTCTCCAACTCTCCCATCTGTCTGATCACAGCATGCTTATATTTAATCTCGACATACCACACACACCCTCCCTACCCAAGAAACCACCACAAACCTACCGTAACATCAGCAACCTCAACACTCCACAGCTTTCAGATACACTACGGCCACTCCTCTCAGATATATCCTCCTCCTCCTGTCCTCACACAGCTACAGCTCAGTATAACCATACACTAGCCTCAGCCCTAGATATGGCTGCCCCTGTAACTGTACGCAATCCTCCATACAGTCCACCTCAGCCATGGCATTCCACTCAGACACGTCTCCTTCAAACATACTGCCTACTGCACAGGAATCTCCTGACGAGCCTGTAACGAAGCTGGCTAGTCTGACCGACTACCTCCGCTGACTTCTGCTCCCTTAGCCTGGGGGTAGCCACAGAAGTCTTTACAAAGTCAGGGCCCCAAGTCAATAGGGAGGAGGCTGGCTGTCAGGCCTCTCCAGTGGCCCCAGTGATGGAGGGTCCCGTCACAGAGCCAATGTAAGTGGGGGCTACTTGCCTTACTGAACAAGTATTGAGGACCGACGGGGTATGTCATCAGGGTTTGTCCTAACAAGTCGGGAAATGCCCGCACCTAAGCAGGAAGAAAGGAACTGCTGTAGGTGTAGTGGAAATATCCCCTAACCTCACAGCGGCTTGCATGACATTTCCAGTTTCAGGAGGCGTTTGTGGATTCTGGAGAAGCCGGTCATTTAGTGGTCTTCTGTGCCCGGGTAGGCCGAGGTGGTGCGCCAGACAAATAACAGCCTGGGGCCCATTTTGTGGTTCCCACTGTCACCTACTAGGGTTGCCACCCTGGTCGTGTCTTTGCTCTCTCCAGTTGTGATTTGGGACCCATACAGACACATGCTAAAGTGTTTGATAAGAAGAAGGCAGAGAAGCTGCCCCTCTCACAGACAGCATGATTGTCCCATTAATTTCCTCCTTGGGAAGATGCGATCCAGAGGCTGAATATATCCACTTGTCAGGATTGGGTTTGGAGCATAAGAGCAGAGGAGAGTGCAAAACAATCTCAGGAACCTGCAGCAGGGGTTTATCCATTGGCCCACATCTGCTGAGGCGGGATTCTTCTTTGTGCGGAAGAAGGAATGTGATCTACTTCTGTGCATCGATTACTGGGGAAAATCACTAGGTGTAATATGTACCCAATACCCCTGATCACAGAGTTGGTTGACAGATTGCAGGAAGCAACAATTTACACCAGTCAGAACAACTTTGTCCGAATCTGATCAGGGGATGAGTAGGAAACGGCATTCAACACCCAGGCTGGCAACTATGAATATATCTTCATGCCCCTTGGCCTGTGTAACACACCAGTCTTCCAGGAGTTAATCAATGACTGTCTTCAGGTTTTCCCAAGCAGCTTGTTGTCATCTATCTGGACAATATCCTCTTATACTCATCAGACCTGAGGATCCAATGCAAGCACATCTGCCATGTTCTTGCTCACCTCCGAGACCCCGGTCTCTATGCGAAATTGTCATAACCCCAGAAGGGTTTAATCTGGCCAAGCTATAAACCATTGTGAAGTGGCCACAACCAGTTGGGGTAAAATGCGTCTAACGCTTTCTTAGGTTCGCAAACTACTCATTTGAGACTTGTTGTGCCTTTAACGGCACCCACCAGGCCGTTCGGCAGCTCCTCTGTTTCAGCTCTGACTGAACGACTAACCGCAGTGCACTTGGACTTTGGTCCAGACGTCTCTGGAGAAAGCCTCATGGCAGAACAAGCAGCAGGCCAACAAGGAGCTGTCCCAGAACCCCACTTATCAGCCTGGTGATCGCGTATGGTTATCCACCAGATACCTGAGGCTTAAGGTGCCAACTATGAAGTTTCCGTTACATTTTTATAGTCTAGGACTCTGGGATTTGAATTATATTTTCATTAGAGGACTCAAACCTTAATCAGTCTTTAGTCTCATCTCAGATTTACGAGCCATATGCCTTGCATGCTTTAATACCCTGTATTCTGCTTGTTTAATGTGTTTTCTTCAGCTGGGTTGTTCTGTGTTTGCTGGGAGGATCACTGAGGATTATTCCCTTGCTGCAGATACAGTTATTTGTGCGTCTCAGCTGCTTTCGCTCCTAATGTATCACTCCATTGTTTAGTGAATTTCAGGAATGTCTACGGAGAGGGAATATTATATAACTGCCTGTATGACGTCAGCATTTTGGAAATAGAATTGGATCCCCCTGGACGTGTGGGATGGGTGGATCGCTGCCCTGCTCTGTTACTCGGTCTTTGCTGGGAGTTTTCCATGTAAACTAAATGTATGATGTATGTTCAAATAATGTCTGAATTCCCCACAATATAAGCGATTACAGAATCAAAACACATTAAAATTCAGTTTTCCATCAAACTTTTTCAGATACCACAATTATCAATCCACAATAAATGCAGACAAATCTTGTTCTGGAATATGTGAATGCAGATTAAATGGATCCTATACAGGTCAATGTATACAGCGGCTGAGCTGCCTCTTTAAATTTCCATTGTGTCCTTGTCGCATATACATTGTATGTTATTATGCGTTGTTTGTTGGTTGGGCTGCATGGGACAGCAAACCTATCCATCGCATTACAATAATTGCATCTCGAGCCAAAATCTTTCTTATTTTTAATATTGTTGGCTTGGGGGCAGAAAAGTGTTTTTTGATTATTTTATATGGCTAGTGAGAGGGGTATTTTGGCACCTTTGTTTAACACTTTTTCCATGAATTACTTTTTTCACCTATTTTACTTGTATATGGATAATCCTTTGTATTTCCCAGATGTCCTCTATAGGGTGTGGAGGGTACATTGCTTTTTTGGAGTCTTTATTAAGTTAAGCACTCAGGCCGAAGCAAGGTCTGTTGTTGCTTTATGCCCAAAATCTCCAGCACTTGGCTGTCTGTGGCTCTGTTTTCCCTTCCCTCAGTGAGTCATAAAATCCTCTATAATTAAATCCTGGCCTCGCTTACATCAGCCCCACCACCAAGCTCCTTCTACAATCTCTGCGTTTTTGACAGTTTCACTATTGACGTTAATCTACATAATCTGCTCCAAATCAGCAGCCTGTTTTTTTGCGTGATTTATGAAGCCACGTCTCATATTTACACAGAGTTTGTATCTGGGGGCTACCTAATGCCAAGGCACAAAACCAAAGGGACCATCTGTGGCCAAGGTAACGCAGCAAGGTGTTAAATGTCTAGAATGGTAAATATATTGATTTCTTGCCTTCCTTCCAAAGTATTAGGGGCAAAAGAGGTTAAGAACAGCCCCGGAGGGAAAAGAAATTGGACAGAGGGGCCACATGAATTTAGTGCGGACAAGGTACCCATGGTCAGGCCTGTTGAAGGGGTTAAGGCATGACTAAGGGAAATTTTGGCACTGAAGGTGTTAAGCTAGTGGCACGTGCAGGGCCAGAAGGGAGGGGGTAATTACCCTCCCTTGGGGGGTATATAAGGAAGGGTCGTGGCCTTTAGGGGCAACCATTTTAAAGAAAATTTTCCCACCCATCCCTCCCCTGTTTTGGCATTCTGCCGGGTACTCTGGTTTTAAGCTGGTACGGTGCAGGAGTTAACCATCTAGGTATGGTTACTTGTGGTGCACAGAGGTGTAAGTGCAGGACACTCCAGGGGCGTGCGCCTCTGTGAATCGTAAGGTCATGTGACTGCCGCGCTGGGGGACGCCGGCAGTTTCAGCAGGGATACAGGTGGACACGCCCATACCAGCAGGTTACTTATGTGGTTATTAATTTGGTTATTAAGTGGTTATTAAAATGTTTACAATTGGTTATGTTATTTATATATATTGTGTCAAATTGGTTGTGGTAATAATATTTGACACTTTATAACATGTTAATAAAGGTTGAGTGTCGCGGTGCTGAAGTTATTTCAAGTCCGCACCGCGGACAAATAATTCCATATCTGACATTAATAAAGCTTTTAAAATAAAGAAGTGTCTCTTGTTTTATTTGTAAAGAGGTACCGAAACTGGACGCTACTACATTCATGTTTTTGGCCTGCATTGGAAATGTCCTCCTGTTCCTGTTAGGATTTAGCTCCCCCATTAACTCCTTTGTTTTATTCATATTAAAAGGACAACGTTTGGGTTCTTTGTAGCACTTCTGACAGCTGAACCCAGAAAAGAAGAAAGATGAATATCCACAGTAGCCCTGATTCTGATTTTGGGACTAGCTTTTTTTTTAGGTTGGGTTTTCATGGGTTAGGGCTTTCCTGAATTTGTCGAGTTTGTTAACCATTGTACGGCACTGCGAGGAGTTTTCTGGGACAGAGATGTGGTGCAAGAGGACATCAGGAAAGACTAAGGATCTCAATATGTGTGGCTTGGGGGAGAGAAGAAAGATAGAAAGGGGGAGAAGAGAGAGAGACCCTTAAATACATGATGGAGTTTAACAAAGGACGAGGGTAGTTTGGAAATTGAAATGCACATGTTCCAATTTTTACCCCACAATGTATGAGGAACATGACTTACCCATGCATGTAGGACATTGCTGTACTCGGGTGATGCTGCTGAATACAAATCAAAACCCTTTTTTCCTTGGCACAGTATGACTGTATCTATACAATGATATTAAGAAGAGCCACACCTATAATATATATTAAACATCCAAATGTGCAAAAAATGTTAGCTCTTAATCCTTCATTCTGTTTCTCTGGTTTAACCCAGGTTACTCAGATGGAAATTTTCAAAATGTTTCTAAAAAAAACAAACAAAAAAATATCTTCCTGATGCCCACGGGGGGCAGCAAGGCCAAAGTTGGCCCTGACTGGGATCTCGAGTAGGGCTAGGCTTTGGGACCAATTTTTTGGTAAGTTGGGGTATTAGAGTTAGGGTACCCATTCACATAGAAGAGTGATGGATGGCTTTTTAATTTTTCCTGTTGGAGTGAGAACGTGATCATCAGAAAGGAGTCATGCGCTGTACTGCATCCTTAAATGGTTCACTTCAAATAAAGACAGGACAACAATTTTTTATTTGGATTATGAATGGTCACAGCGCCTTATTTGTTTGCTTGTTACACACTGTGACACACTCAACCATAACTTTAAAGTGCATAAAACCACTTGACGCGAATTGTCAAGCATTGTAAACTCGTAACAACTTTTTACCCACATGACTTGTTTACCTGACCTGTAGTAATGCTACAGTCATAAACCTGTTATATAACACTATTTAATTTAAAACCATAATAAACCAGCCTGCCATAACTCTACAATAGCAGGTGGATCGGCCTTGATAGCACGAAGTTCTGCCCCTGGGAAACACCACCAAACGTTATACACACGGCAAACCACTGCCTCTCATCCATCCATCGATGGCCTGTCCACCAGATTTTCTTATGAACCAAGGACCAACTGCCATATCCCCGACATGTGGACCCCATCACATGCCCCGGCTCCTCCATAAATACATCTCTTTTTCAATGCCAATTCTCATGTCTAACAATCAAATGTCGGTACCAATATCATTTAAATGCATGCCATGCATTGCCCACCCCTTACAAGGAATGAGCCCCCCTCCAAAACAAACGAGGAACAATGTGGGACCACACAATGATAATGTCACACTTGATGTTCCTCAGCAAGACCCGAAGAGGCTTCTGACACAGATCATTAAACCCCGTATGAATGACCAGAATACTACTAACATCAGCCTGCGCAACAGTTTTGTGCAAAACATCCTCCCATCTAGGGCCCCTAAAGCCCAGTCACCTGACCTGCGCCTCGCCAGCCGCCATTCTTTCTGACTCCTGCTCTTCTCTCCGCCCAGAAAACATAAGATTGGCTGACAATCCAAACATTACAAGGAGCTGGAAAACAATGACAGAGCAAATAAAATTTCAAACAGCAAACAAAACATAATACAGTGAACCCAAGATGAACTTGCTTGGTTGGAATCTGAGTAGAATTCCACTTCTCCTTTGGTACCCCTGTTTCTTTTTTAAATATATCGATATACATATATGTAACAAAACCAAATTGGACATTGTGACGGAGTGTGTGACGGAACTGTCTGCGACAGAATGAGCTGTCATACAGCCCCTCCAAGGTACTCAGAGATGGCTCCAGCCTGGCTGTCAAACAAAGATAGCACAGGTAGGAACTCCATTGTTTAATTAATCCCATCAATAGGATCGCTGCCGGGGGAATTAAAGGTTGGGTTGTATGCATGCATATGTTTAACAATGTTAATTAATGTTAATTAAGTTCAGTGGATATATGAGGTTATGTTTTACAACAATAATCTGTTCATTCCTGCTGTACTCAATTCAAGGTAGTTCTGTCTACATATTGGTTACACATAGCAGGGTTCCAAGGTGTGATGCTGGCTGGTGCTGGAATTGGTTTCAGGGACAACTGGAGGACACATTTGGGTTATCTCTGGGAGTTACTGCAGCTGTCTTGGTGAACCCGTGACAGCCATGAAAAACAAACAACTATACCAAATGCGGTCTAATGTACAACCAGAACCTGGCCAACTCCCAACGCCCATCTAACCGCCTCAGTAGCTGCCCCAAAGTGAGGCAAACAGATTTTTGATTCAGCCCCATGGCCTCCAACGCCTTACGAAAAATTTTAACATAATAATAAATATATAATAAATATATAATTAACACTTGGGCAAAAAGTACCATCAGCATGTAAGAATAAAGAACCCGATACACCAGGCCTTACCACGAGGAAATCCTACCAACAAGCCTTCGGACACAAAGGTGACCCACGCAGCTCATGAAGGTGAATGCGAAAACCCTTACCCTCCTGTTCAGTCTTAGACTTGCGCACCATCAAAGAAACCATGAATGAAGTAGCGTCCAGTTTCCGCCCCCCACTAAATAACACAAGACACACTTCTTTATTTATCGGACCACAATTTAACACAGCACCGCAACACTCGACCTTTATTAATGCTTTACGTCATGTATAAGTTTTAACCATTTATTAGCCAAACACATTTTTGACACAATATATAAACATTTAAAATCAAAATGAAAAGCAAAAATTATAACCAATGAAGTACCCTGCTGGTATGGGGGTATCCACCTGTATCCCTGCTGGAGTCCCCTAGCGCGGCAGTCACACGACCATACAATTCACAGGGGCAATTGCCCCTGGAGTGTCCTGCACTCACAGCCTAAAAAACCTGAGCACCAGGCCAAAGCTGGTGAACGTGATCTCATTGCGCTTCACCGGCTCCTCAACACAGCCTCAGCCCTTTCCAAACCTGATCGTACGTCAAGCAACCATATATCTAAACCAATATCGGACAAATTAACCCCATCCTCCCAAAACAACCCAGCCACATCGCCCTCAAGGTTCCTATGCTTAACCACAACTCCACCCCGAAAGGCCACAAAACGGGAAACAGACCTGTTAACCTGCTTCTGAGCATGCTCAATACTGGCCAACAAGTTGGTCCCACGCCAACGTTAACGTCGAACGATCTCCGATCAAACAAACACAGTCTCCGGATAAGCAGCTCAAAAACCTGATAGGAACGGAACACAAGTCATTCCCACCGACATGCAGCAGCAGGATCCAAGGCACTCCATGGATCTGAACGTGACGAGACACCTACCGGGAAACACACTCCTAACGCATACCTCGAAAACCAAGCCATCGGACCTTCAATAGCGCGGGATAAAGACCCAGCTGTCTCACATTCGGACGCACTGCAGCAGGTTGCCAAAGGGATCAAATTCACACTGTTCCCAGCAATGCTTCAAGTATAGTATAGTGTTGTATAGTATAGTGTTGTGTTGTATAGTATAGTGTTATGGTGTATAGTATAGGGGTGTATTTGGATAGGAGGATAGAGATGTAAGGTATAGTATAGTGTTGTGTTGTATAGTATAGTGTTATGGTGTATAGTATAGGCGTGTATTTAGATAGGAGGACAGAGAAAGATTAATCTAGCTGCAGTGTTGAGGATGGATTGAAGCAGTGAAAGGCGGGAGAGGGGGAGACCAGTTAGTAGGCAGTTGCAATAATCCAGGCGGGATATCACAAGGGAGTGGATTAGTAATTTGGTGGTGTCTTGCGTGAGGAAAGGGCGGATTTGGGAGATGTTTTTCAGGTGGAGGCGGCAGGATTTGGTGAGGGACTAGATTGAGGGATGAAGGAGAGAACAGTCGAGAGTGACACCAAGGCAGCGAAGCTGGTCAGTTGTTTGGACAGTGGAGTTATCAACAGTAATAGAGATGTCAGGAAAACTGGACATAGCAGATGGCGGGATTACAATGAGTTCAATATTAGAGATGTTGAGCTTTAGGTAACGGGATGCCATCCATGATGCAATTCCTGATAGACAGTCAGTGAGGCGAGTTAGAAGAGAGGGGGAAAGGTCAGGAGCAGAAA
>VKOC01005994.1:0-13897 GCA_009364415.1 Spea multiplicata
AAAAATCAGGGAGGGATGGGCGGGAAAATATTTTTTTAAAATGCTGACCCTATAGCAGAAACCCCCCCTTTTATATATCCCCTCGGGGAGGGCAATTACCCCCTCCCTTCTGGTCTTGCACCTGCCTCAAAGGCTTAACACCTTAGGTGCTAAAATTTTGCCTAGTCATGCCTTAACCCTTAACACTAGGCTTCAACAGGGGTAGCCTCGTCCGGCACTTGCCATTCATGGGGCGCGCCTCCGTCCACCCACCCAGCACTGTAGTGCAGTAATATAACCCCGCAGCGTGTATACAGTAATATAACCCCCCAGCGCTGTCATAATTAATGATAACCGCCCAGATGCTGTATAAGTAATATTAACCCCGCAGCACTGTATACAGTAATATAACCCGCAGCGCTGTATAGCAAGTAATATAACCCCCAGCGCTGTATAACAGTAATATAACCCCCCAGGCGCTGTATAGCAGTAGTATAACCGCCAGGCACTGTATACAGTTAATAACCCAGCTCTGTAATACAGTAATATAACCCCCAGTGCTGGTATAGCAGTAATAAGCCCGCAGCCTCTGTATACAGTAATTAAGCCCCAGTGCTGTAATAACCAGTACTATAACCCCCCAGCACTGTATACAGTAATATAACCCTCAGGCTGTATTACAGTAATTATAACCGCCCAACGCTGTATACAGTAAATATAACCCCAGGCTGTATAGCAGTAATAACGCCCCAGCACTTGTAATACAGTTATATAACGCGCGCTCGCGCTGTATACAGTAATGATAACGCCCCCAGCGCTGTATAGCAGTAATATACCCCCAGCGCTGTATACCAGTAATATAAACCCCAGCCGGCTGTATACAGTAATAACCCCCCAGAGGGGTTATGATACAAATAATACAAATACACACGGGACAACACTAGTCGCTCTCTGATGATCACACACTAAACACCAAACACAATCACGTGCATTCAAACCATTTTCTAGAACATAAATGGAAAAAATAAAATAAAAATATTAATAAATCATCTGCCATAATTTGCGGGAATCTATCTGCAAAAGAGACAGGAAGACAAAATGATTAAATCTGCGCACAATAAACTAAAATTTCCCTTTAAACGCGGTTTTTAAAAAAGGCTGAAGTATCGATCCAAAGCATTGAGGATATCTTACTCTACAGAACCGCTTAGTAAATGCAGAATGTCCGGGTTCTTTCAGCCGCCGTCTCCGCGGGGAACGCGTTTTATGCTCTTTATTGAGCCTGGGTTTGGTAAAGCATTTCTTTTGCTGTTCTAAAGAAAAAAAAAAGAGAATAAAATGGGACAATCACAGAAGAATAATAACAATAAAAAAGAGGACGGAAGAATATAAGCCCGACAATAGACACGAAGCAGCGAGGTGACATTTCAAAAGAAAAAAATGGAAAGTCTGCGGAAAACAAACCCCGGAGAAAAGATGTGGAAGGGCCAGCATTGTCCTCAACTTTTTCATACAAATCAGAGTCCATCTTCCATTGACGCCGATACACGTAACAATATTTCACATAACGTGGAGTCAGCGGGGTGTTTATTTGCCGTTGGCCTCGTATGCCAGAATATTCCGCCGCTTGGAGTGCCGCATTCTCATTGGTGTATGGAGAAGAACGCCGGGGTTGGTGAGTTCTTCTGGATTCGCAGACCTTGATAAGTAATCTCAGCCAAAATGATGATAGACTTTGCATCTTATGACGTGAAATTAATATCTGAGGTTAATTAATATCTGAGACTAAATCGGAATTGGTCACAAAAATTGCACTTGACCCCCGCAGGTCACCTTTCCACCAGGAATAAATCAGGAGCTGAGATGCTCAACTACCCGGGGAGCCTTAATTCGGGAAAACACCACGTTGGGTTATAAAGGATCTGCCCTGGGGAGATTCTTCTTCCATAAACACAGAGATATCCCTGAATCACGCATTGATAAATCAGGAAGATTTGTGGAACGTTGGTCTCGTAGTTCCTGCAGAAGAACCTTTCCAGGGTTGGTCCTTCATGGCGTTGAGTTTGAGCTTCACCTCGATCGTCTTAACTCACTTCTACTTTAGGGAATAAACACATATTCCGACGCCGATCTTTATACAATATTTCTTGTCATGGGAAGCAGAAGCACAACAAAGGGCCTTGCGTTTGGAATTCTGTATCAAATCACGATCAAGGTAGACATTTATTTGTAAAGAACCTTCACCGTAGCCTTCAACGGAATGGTCGAGGCAGCACAACAATTCAATCGGTTCCCATGGCGATAACATCACTTTTCAAACTTTGTGCCAGAATTCCATTTTTTTGGAACATACAAGCAAACTCTATATTTTTACTTAACGTTATATAAAATGCCAACGCCACCCCCCCCCCGGTAGAATGTTGTCTCTCGGCGGTAGATTTCTGCTTTCTCAGCAGTAAGAGCTCTGCTATTTCCGCACGGAAAGCAGCTTCGCACTCGCATTGGCACAGCCACGCGCGTTTCGCACGTCCTCCGCGTCGGCCGCTTCCATCGCACGGGCACCGAGACGTAAATGTCTTCCTTTGCTAATTGCAAATACAAAATCGGATCTGTTATGTAGACAAAATGGTCGAGTCGCGCTCCTGTCAGTATCGGTGGAAAGGTGCCCTTGGGGGGGGGATTGGCTCTTGGCAGCTCTTCAATAACGCAGGGTACTCCATAGAACGGCCTACAGTAAAAAGAGAAGAGAGAAAAAAACCCAGAATCTCCTGCTGTGTTGACTTTATGTTCTCTCTCGTCTTTGCCGCTGATAAAAACGAGCAGCTCGCGCATTAAATGTATTGTTTCTCGATGGAGTCCCAACGGCCCCGGAAGCAATCTGCTCTTTTGTGTTTCTATATCAGCGATGTTCACACCAATAGGAAAACCCCGGCGTTGGTGAGAAATAATAGGAGAACGGGATTTTTAATATAGATTTACATTTTTTTTAGTTAAACATGTAGTATTTGTTTGGCATGCATCAGAGACCTCTTGGAATTTCAGCTCTTGAGCGCTCTCTTCCAGAGACCTCTTTCGATACGTGGCTTGGTTGATATCTCACGAACCTCTAGGCACTCATAGGCGTTAAAGTACCGAAGCCCTGCCACGTTCAAGTACATGGAAGCGTGAAGGGTCTGGAGCAAGGTTTCTATCGTGTGCAGAAGAAGTAGGCAGAGCTTTAGAAGGACTCGATGTCCTTCCGGTCTTCGGTGGTTGGCCTCCCCGGCACAGATAAAATGGTGGCGACATTTAGAGTGTTTGGGGGACACATTAGAAGGTAAAAGTCCTGGCAGAGCTCGGCCAAAATTGCAAAGCAAATGTCAGGAGCATAGAATATGCTGACAAATCGGCCCCATTTGGCCCCACATAGTCTCCCCCTTTCTCCTGCTGTAAAGACTCAAACCTTAATCAGTCGTTGGTCTCATCTTAGATTCAGGAGCCATATGTCTACCCCATGCATGTTTATATTCCCTCACTGTATCTACCACTTCTTCTGGGAGACTGTTCCACTCATCTACCACCCTCTTAGCAAAGGAAAATCTCCTTACATAACATCAAAGCCTCTGATCCTCTAGTTTTAGATTATGTTCTAACATTTCGCCTTCTTCGAAATAAACTTTCCTTTGGCGCCTTGGTCAATCCAGCTCTCCGAAGTGTATCTCTACGAACCCAACAACCAAGGCTGGAGGACGAGGGAAAGATCTGGGTTTCATCGAGCGCCGACTCTCCAACTAAAGATTTCCCCATTTGGTGCTATTGAAGAAATTATTAAGCAATCCTTTTTATATTGAAAAGTAGGATTTGCCCAATCCTTCCCTTGAGAGAAATCCCCCTTTCACTTACCTTTCAATTTCAGATCGAAACAAAATGCAAAACGCGTTGCCGGAACTTCACTCTTGATTGAGCTTCTTATGTTTAAAGAAACTAAATATATATTTAAGATTTTTATAATACTATTCTCACAGTATCTCACTCCCATATCCTTATAACCTCATTTTTGGGGGCGGGATTTGGTATGGTATGGGCGGAGCATTGTAAGATTTAATTTTTTAATTTTCTTTAAAAAAAAAAATTAAAACACATTCATTAAAGTATCTTGTTAATTCTCTCGATATTTTAACTCCTGATAAACCACAACCTTCTAGCCCGATGGTTGCCTGTGCTACAAAACAATAAATAGTCATAATGAAACTATTGATTACAGATCCATTCGTTTAAAGTAATGAGTTGGGATGATAAATTGTGAAATTTAGATTTGCTAGAACTCAATTGATTTACTAATGATCAAATTTAGATTTTCCTCCATTTATTTAAATACATTTGCGTAAATTATTAGAATTATTTGCTAATTCATCAGACAGGTAATAAATACTTCCTAAATAACGATGGTTATACTATGTATGTGACCCGAACAATCAATCCAGGTCAAGATACCCCCAAAGTAAGCGTGAATTAAATTAGGTTTGAGATATTAGGGTTTGGACTACAATTAAGGCAGTAGGGAGAGGGTTATGACCTCAGATTTTTGATCGGACTTCGGGTTAGTGGTGCTTTAGGAGCTCAAGGGTTAATAAAAGTTGCTAGTAACAAGGCACCAGAACAACTCAGCACGATGAGTCTCGCTCAAGGATTCGGAGAGATCCTGCGTCATGATGTCGGACCTGATGGTGACTTCCAGGTGCGTCTGGAGATAGAGGTGTCACAAAGACGCGGACACAAGGTGTCTGTTGTCCCGTTAGAACGATGTTCTGCCGCTTCTTCTGCAACCTTGCTCAGCGTCTTGTTGCAGCCAATGGCCAGCAGCCTCACTTCACCCTCCTGGTGCACTACATTACCACCCCACCACCACAATCAGACGTGCAAGGTCCACCATGACAACACAACGGCGTGATTCGCTCTGCCACAGTCACACCCCACGCTCTACTCCAATAACATGACACAGCGCGTGTCACACTCCACCACGGTCATGCGTGGAATGAGGATTTACGGTCATTGGATTGGGATTCCAAAACCGCGGGCTGGACCGCATGGACGATAACGTGATTTGTTAATTAACAAAGTTCTATCGCTTGCTATTTTCATCCAACATGGATAATGCGCTTTAACTCGTTTGGCTTCCAAAGCCCAGCGTACCTTTACACGTTCAGTTAATTGATGGTTTTCCCCGTTACCTATCAGCGAATCGCACTCAAGGGGCCAATTATGCCGTTATCAGTCAATCCCCTGCAACGTTAACCGACGAGGCCATCTCTCTGCTTGCGTTATATTGGCGGTAGAGCCAATTAGCAAACTTCCGAACAATGGCTGTAGAATTGTGAAGTCAAAACGGGTTAGTAATTTGGACTGAAGAATATATATTTTCCTGGACTGAATGATACCTGGGAAAAAAATCTGCATTTATTAACTCCGACTGTCAGTTCGGTGCCTTCTGTCTGACTCAGAGTTCACTTTAATTTGAAGAATTCTAGGCAAATGCAATTTTACTTTTCTTGCCACACTGTATATATATATATAGATGGCTGCAGAATGAATCCTAAGGGATTATAGATCCATGTCCACTAAACCCCCCTAGCAATTTTTAATTAGCCAGGGGGAGAAACCTGTCAGCAGATTGGCCCCCGTCTAGTCGCTCGTTTTTCCTGCTATAAAGACTCCAAACACTATACACTGTTTTGTTCTAACGCCACACAAAAACTCTAACACAGTAAGCAAAGACACATTCACTCTAACAACATACACACACGCACTCACCTTAATACCATACACATAAAAATATACTTTAACACACTCACTCCTAACACAGTACACCAACATGCACACTCACTCTAACCACATACAGCAACACACACACACACTAACAAGAGACACTGACACCCACATTCAGTCCTAATGCCATACAGTAACACACACAGTTCTTCTAACATCATATGCTAACACACACTCTAACATACAAACACATACTCTAACATACAGACACATACTCTAACATACCGACACATACTCTAATATACAGACACACACTCTAATATACAGACACACACTCTAACATACAGCACACACTCACATACAGACATAACAACACTACATCAGACACCACTCTAACATACAGAGACACACTCTAACATACAGGCACACACTCTAACATCACAACAACTCTAACATACAGACACACACTCTAACATACAGACACACACTCTAACATACAAACACATACTCTAACATACCGACACATACTCTAATATACAGACACATACTCTAATATACAGACACACACTCTAACATACAGACACACACTCTAACATACAAACACATACTCTAACATACAGACACACACTCTAACATACAGACACATACTCTAACATACAGACACACACTCTAACATACATCATACATACATCATACATCATACATACACTAACACACATTCTAACACATACACTAACACCCACACGCATACGTTAACACATACTCTCCTTCTAACACCATACGCTAAATGCCATATACACTCACTATTTGCGAAAACCCACACACATTCACTCTACCCACATAAGTTAACACACATACACTCTAACATCATACATTATCACACACTTTCTTAAGCATCAAATGCTAACACACACGCTAACACCCACAAACACACACACAAACACCGTACTCTAACACCATACCCTAACACACACTTATTCTAACACCATAAACACCTACACTCACTCTAACATCTTACGCTAACACACACTCTAACCGCATACTCTGTTATAACGCACATTCAAGAAGGTTTAAGATGTTTATCCCTTAAAACATTAAGTAAAAACAGAAAAATGGATTCAAAAAGAACAGATGATGAGCCAACTGCGTTACTATCCTTAGGACCAGGCTACTAGCTGCAGGAGGACGTCCAATTCTACCGATACAAAACGAGTTGCGGTAAATACTCAGCTGCTCTTCACATAATCAGAATCATTGACACGGGAGACCTGACGGCAGCGAGAACAGTTACTGAGGGAACAGATGTTCGGCTAATTTTTATTTTATGATTTTGTTAACACGACAGAAGCTATAACCGGGCTTACGTTTCAGAAAATGATCCTAAAAGCTCCTTTTAGTTTTAAGTGGAAAAACTGACAAAGAAGAACATTTTGTTTTGGTCCCTGGATACCTACGTATTATAAGAAAATACATATATATTTATCAGCACTTGATCGGTGACTACTGGGTCCATAGACAGGACAATCGTACAGGTGGCTCTTCCATATGATTAAGATATACTGATGCCTGGGCTGACATTGTCTAGTAGGGTGACCCAGAAGGACGGAGAGGTGTTCCAAGGGCATATAACTAACACTCATGCATACAAAACACAAACTCCCTTTAACACCCACTCATTCTACAATGGTACACTTACATAGACACATTCTCATGCTCCACTCACCCCCTCCCAGGCACCACTAACCCTAGGCTCACCCTTGACACTCCAACACTATGACAACACACACACACATGCTAGCACCATACACTTACACACTCTATAACACCATACTGTAACAGTCACACCTGCACACTAACATCCTATGCTCACACACTTACACTTTCATACACACACACATGCTTACACTATACTATCCTTGTGTGCGCGGGATGTTATGGAAAAAGGTATCGGTTTGCTCAGCCCAACCCCCGCTAGGCATAGTAATGGAGAAAAATCCTGAAATAGCATTATTCCATTTTATTTACACAACACCAACAGTCTCCTTAGAGCTATTACAACAAGGTTAGAACACAAAATGAACAATAACATGAGCAAACATAATGTATACCGCTACACAAGGAGCTTACAGTCTATTAAATACCCCACTCCCATATATACTAACCATATGGCTCGATCAAGTCATGTCAAAGAGTTTTGAGTTCATTTTTAAGAAAAATAATTTATTTTTCAAAAATAGGACTCCCCCTCCCCCCCCTATTCCTTTTGATCTTGCTGTTTTAGGTATAATTATAAGCCCTCTTGACAAAGAAAACACAAACAGGAGAATAATTCCAAAAAATGGATTTAAAAAGCATAAATACTTTTGGAAATCATAACCTATTGAAGCAATACTATATCATTAATGCGGCAATTTAGCTAAGCACTCAAACGACTGCTAAGAGCGCGGCCGAAAACCTACTTTTCCTACCTACATTTTAAATTTGCCTGCAGAAAAATACAAAATTGATCAGACCTGCTAGTGAGATTGGCTTCGCTGACTTCTTTCTTTATGTACGGAATGCTAAAGTATGGTGAGAAAAAAAAAAATCATCAAATGTATTTGCTAGACTATGAAGATTTTTCCCTGTGCCTCTCAAATTGACCTTTTGAGCGCTAGATGTGTGCGACATGAGGAGACACAACGTGGTTCCCGGCGGACATTTTTAATGAAGGACCCCCTTATAAATTTTAAGTAATACTACATAGACCTCCTGGGTTGAAATATATCAGAGTGAAGCCCAAAACAGAAATAGTATGCGGTCAAGACTTTTTTGGCAAATTTGGCGATTCGTACGAAGCCACACCCCCTCATGAAGCAAAAAACTCCAAATTTTCGTCCGAAATTCATGGACCCTTTTACTCACACACCCTCTTACATTCTATGCCAATCACTTCAGCTTCTGCATCTGCTTGTTCTTTATTTTCTGTCTTCTCTCGTTTATCTTCTCTCTTCATCTCCGCGGACATAGCCTGGCATGAACTTCCATCAAAATGGTGGCACTTCCGGTGACTTCCTCTCGCCCGATCCTTAACTCGAGTGGAAGGACATCACCGAAAGCACTGTGATTTTGGTGGAAGTTCACCTTAGGGTGCTGCCATTTTGGTGGAAGTTCACTCCAGGTTATGTCCCATTCTCCAACGGGATGAGAGGACGTCACCGAAAGCGTTGCCATTTTGACAGACGTTCGCAACAGGATATGTCCACAGAGATGCGGACATAGATAGAAAAGAGAAGAAGATGAATGAGAGAAGATAGAAAATGGAGAACAAAAAGATGCGAGAGTGGGCATGGTCAGCAGAGAAGGTAGGTAAATACGTGAGAGAGAGAGTGAGAGAGAATGAGCGCCTGACAGAATGAGTGAGGCTGTGAGAGAGTGAATGAGAGTGAATCCGGGCACCAAATTTTGTTCCAGAATTAAAAATGTCCCTGATTTTCGTCCGAACCGGATGGGTAGGGAACAAAAAAAATTTGTCCGAATTGTTTTGGGCCTATTTGCACTTCTAGTACCCATATTCATTCTTGCCCTTACACACAAACATCTTAGCATTCATTTGCCCTGTTTCCTGCAGACACAACAGGGGGATACCACAAAGTGTGTTGTATTGAGCAATTTATTCAGAGTACAAGTGCACAAGAAGAATCACCAAGCACAAAGCATAATCTGACACTGGAGCAGGGGCACTCCTCGCTCCAACATCTACTTGTGCGTTCACTAAGCCACTCCGCCAGAAGAGGGAGAGCTCCTGGAGAACTTCCTAAGCATACATGGTCAACTTACTAAGGCATACCGAGGACTAAAAGGGCGCTGATTTACCTATAAGAAAAATAGGTGGAAAAAAATGATTTTATAAAATGTTTTTTTAAACACGTTATTGTGATGTTTAGGGCTACAGAACCCTGTGATGCCCTTTTATACAATAAATATTCAGAACTCCTTAAAAAGAGGGGCACAGAGATGTGGGTCCTAAAGAGGGACTGGACAAATTCAGCAGGTACTCTTGAAGGCATTCTTTGGTGGCAAATAGTGGTAAAAATTGTGAATACTTAGCCGACTAATCGGAACAGATACAAATATGAAGTTTTGGCATTTAAAGCAGCGACCTACTTATTGCAGGTCATAGCAAGTTGCAAAGGATAAGGATCATTTATATAAAGAAGTATATATATGCGGGCAAACGCGGAATTTAATAGAGTTTTAACATTCCGATCACTGGGCATGACAGGTGGCAAAGTTAATTGCTTTCAGCTTCGCAATATGGAAGTGACGCTTTATTTTACTATCAAGATAGAGAGATCGCCCGTCATTACCTTGGAACAGCTGGTTTGTGTTCCCGGACTATATCGAGTGGTAATTGTATGCAGAGTTTATATGGATATGATTTCTAGACTCGTATGTTAATTCTAATTTCCCCCACATTTAGCTAATTTGTATTGTGGTTTTTTTTTGTTTTCTTTACATTATTTGCTTTTTATGTAAAATGTGTATATGCCTAACATAGGGAATGTTCACTTCAAAATGCCCGAAATGTTAAGAAAGAGTGTTTCTCTGCTGATGTGCATGCGCCTAGTGCATTCTCCCCTAGAGTATACCCTGTTAGCGTCAATGTGTAGATGTGTGTGAGTGTGATGATGGTGTGTGTGTTAGCATGAATGTGTATGTAAGAGAGTGAGTGTGTCTTAACATGAATGAAAGTGTGTGTGAAAGGGAATTAGTGTGTCAGCATGAGTGTGTATGTGTGTGTGAGTATAAGTAAGTGCATGTTAGTGTGTATGTGGTAGCGTTTGTGTAAGTGCTGTGGTGTGTGTAAGTATGTGTGCTAGTTAGTTGGAAAAAGAGCTGATGAAGCCACTTGGATTTAGCCCAAAATCCAAGTGGCTTCATCAGAGCTATAAAATCAATGGAGGTCTTTGTTCTTTGGGTATGGTGGGCAGGTGGTGCTGCCCCGGCCACATCCCCTTGTGGGGCTATCCATGCCCCTTCTAGGTCTAACCAGGCCCCCACTCCACCTCAAGCCTCACCCCCCCAGACAGATGTCTCAATTTGGGCACCTGAAATGTTGGGTGGGTATTCCAGCGGCTGGGTTTACGATTGGTCCTTGCAGCACCCTGTCCATGCCATCCGCACACTAGCTTCATTGTCCTTATTTCAATATTTATACCGTATCACCTACATAGGCCACTTTATACTAAATACAATCAGTGATAAAGGAGAGTAACATATTTAGGAGATGCACAGATGTCTACCACTTGTGATGGGAGGCTGTGCCACTTATTAGCCACCCTGTCAGAAAAGTATTTTCTTTACTGATTCTTCCCTTCCCTTCCGTACTTTGTTATTTAAATGTATCACATGAATAAATATATTCCAAAATATCGTTTTTTAAATCAAGTCATCTATGTCTAACCTAGTTAGTGTCACATGGGTGTGCAACATCAAAGAGTTAAGATTCCATTCAAACTCTAGATAAGAAAAGAAAAACACTCAGGACCTGAAGGAGCGCTATCAACATTGACGGAGATTTTATTCCCCCCCCCTGAGGCTATGGATTTGTTGGAATGTTTGTAGAGAGCCTTTATTTTAGAGACAGACAGATGCAATCCCATAAAACCGAATGCTGGCCCTCTGCAAACCTGCTTGAGTGTCTGTGCTCTACACGGCCCCTGGCTGGGATGTCACTTTCCATATGTCACTCCATGTGTCAATATGTCACATTATATAACACATACAAATGTGTTAGCATGAATGTGTAAGTGTGCGTGTGAGAGAGGGAATGTGTGCTTTAACGAGTGTGTTAGTGTGTGAAAGAGTGAGTATATGTAAGTGAATGTTTGTGTGTATGTGTCAGAGTGAAGGTGCCAGCCCTCCCCTGATCAGCCCAGAGAGCTATGAAGTCCTTGGAGGCTTTTACTGTTACAACGCACGCATTTTTCATTTAGATTTTGGTCCATTCGTTTTCGTACAACAAATTTCGCTTCCTGCCATTTTGTGTCAGGTGAAAAACAGAGGACTTTTTACATTTGGAAACGAAATAGATACTCACCCTCATTCACTCTCTCATTCTCGTTCTTTCACAGTATCATTCACTCTCTCTCTCACGCTCACTCTGACATTTCTGCTGACCGCGTCCATGTACCTGTCTCACACGCAGCTCTGCTTCTTATCTTGCATCTTCTTGTTCTTCTTTCTTCTATCTTTTTTCTTCTGTCCTCTTTTTCTGTCTTCTTTCTTTGTCCGTTGCTCAAAAAAAAGTCTTCATTCTTTGTGCATACCTGCACACCCTGAGACTCTTTAAATATCAATCCTTTACTAGTCCATCATGAAGATTCGATGTAATAATAACTGACCACTTGTGTTACCAAAATGGCTCTAATACCGGTTCTCATGGAAACCTTGACTTGTCATCATTTAAAGATACACTTAACAGAGTCACCTGCGTTCAAGCAGGGATACCAACCATAACATACCGGGAGCTAAAGCACCCACTGGGAGGCTCATATATGATCATAGCGGCAGTAGCGTACCTAGCGGGGGGCGGGGGGGGCGGTCCGCACCGGGTGCCGCTCATCAGGGGGTGCCAACTTGCCGGCACCCGGCACCCCTCCAGCGACGGACAGTAATGTCCGCCGCTGGAGGAGCAGGCTCGCAAGGGAGCGGTATCGGAGGTCTTTAACAGACCTCCGGCTCCCTTGAGTGATTTGATTTTAAGCCGGTTCCCTTGAACCGGCTTAAAATCACTCAAGGGAGCCGGAGGTCTGTTAAAGACCTCCGATACTGCTCCCTTGCAATCCGCGCGGCAACTGCTGCTGTGCGCCGGGGTTTGTTGTCAGATCCCGGCGCACAGCACTGAAGCCGCGCCCACAGTGCCCTCTGACCCGGAAGAAGAGAAGACAGAAGAAGAGGAGCGAAGAGGAAGAAAAGTAGCAGCTGTAGGAAGAAAAGTAGAAAAGAAGAAAAGAGGAAAGGTAGGAAATCATTCAGTAAGAGTGACAGTGAGAATGGATTGGTATGTGTGGAATCTGTGGATTGGTATGTGTGGATTAGTGTATATGTGTGGATTGGTGTATAATGACATGTGTGGATTGGTATATATGTGTGGATTGGTAGTATTATGTGTGGTTTTGGTATATATGTGTGATTGGTGTTATATCTGTGCGTTGGTATATGTGTGGAGTTGGTGTATATGTGTGGATTTCGGCTGTATATGTGTGGATTGGTATATATGGTGGATTGGTGTATGTGTGTGGTTGGTGAGTATATGCTGTGGATTGGGTGATATGTTGTGTGGATGGTGTATATGTGTGCGTCTTGGCTATATATGTGTCCTGCCGATTGGTGTATATCTGTGGTTTGGTATATATGTTGTGGATTTGCGTGTATATGTGTGATTGGTGTATACTGTGTGGATTACGTCATATACCGTGTGGATTTAGTATATACGTGTCGAATGGGGTATATACGTGTGCGATTGGTATATGTAGCTGGATTAGTATATATGTGTGGATTGGATATATGTGCTGGATTTAGTAATATTATGTGTTGCGTTTTGGTATACGTGTGTGGTTTTGGTTATGTGTGTGGATGGTTGTTATATGTGTGGATTGGTTATATATGTGTGG
Source organism: Spea multiplicata (assembly GCA_009364415.1). Classification (NCBI taxonomy): domain Eukaryota; kingdom Metazoa; phylum Chordata; class Amphibia; order Anura; family Pelobatidae; genus Spea; species Spea multiplicata. The sequence goes on from VKOC01005994.1 coordinate 13,383, forward strand.
ATTGGTCTGATTGTTGTGGAATTGGCTATATGTGTTGGTGGATGGTGTATATGTGTGGATTGGTCATGTGCGGTGAGAGTTGATGGGTGTTATGTGTAACATTCCAATGAAGTTTCATTATATAATTATTGCTCTAAAGTACATCATAACTCCATCACTCGTATAACTGTTCACATACAGTAGGCAGAGCTGGGAGACAGAGGCCTTGCCCACCCCCACTGCAGGACTCCTGAAAGGCAGTGAACTTTCAAAGAGGGAGAGGGTAGATAGTTTTTTACGGCGGGGGTTAGATAGGGAGAAGGGAGTGAGAAGGGGGATAGGGGGTAGATAGGGCAGAAGGGAGTGAGAAGGGGTAGATAGATATATATATATATGTATAACCAAAGAAAAAATGGGCACTCACGGGTCTTTGTCTTGAGAAAGGACTGGAGGTGGTCCGAAACTTTGGTCGTGCTGATTGAAATAAACTAGTGTTTAATGCACTTTACAGCAAAGACCCGTGAGTGCCCATTTTT
>VKOC01005996.1:0-12893 GCA_009364415.1 Spea multiplicata
GCTCGGCATCAATAGCCGGCGCGTAGTGATGAGAGAGCAGGGAAGCCGAGGTCTGAAGTGCCAGACCTCGGGCTTCCCTGCTCCCTCATCACTACGCGCCGGCAATTGATGCCGGGCGCCGGGACATGACGGCATCCCTGCGCTCGGCATTAATATTAATAGCCGGCGCGTAGTGATTAAAGAGATTGGTGGCTTCGCGGGAACCTCCGGCTTGGTAAGTACCCGGCGTATAAGACGACCCCCCACTTTTAAGAAGATTTTTGGGGGTTAAAAAGTCGTCTTATACGCCGGAATATACGGTATATATATTTTTTGTTGGGATAGATTAGAATTATCAATGACCACTTTTTTCAGATTTCTAATCCAATGGTAGAATAGTCAAATATTATGGTAGAACTGTAAGCTTCCGCTTTGAAAGAATCTAATAATAATACAATGAAAACACACGCTGTGCTTTCAAACACTGAGAAAAAGTTTGCATGAGCTTGAAAAACTGGAGTTGTAGCACTGATTCAATGTTACAGCAGAAGTATGAATACAACCATTGTTGCCTGCTAGCTTCTTGTACTCTACCCACGTGTGAGGAAGAGATTCTGGGAAGGGTATGCCGTCCAGACACAGACCTGAGTAGTGCAAATGAGCCGTTTTTTTAAGTTTGATCACTTTCCCCCTAACCAGCTCATTAAATAGTGGCCTACGAGGGAGCCAGATCACACAACAGGGCAATATACCCTTGGCCGTGCGTCACAGAGGCTGCCCTTGGACATTTTGTCCTAGGCCTAGTCAGCCTTGGCCAGAATGTGACCTTATTCTCAATAAACATGCCATTGGAGGTCCTGGGGACACATCGGACATACTCTGTGTTCTCTTGGTAAATGTATGTTGACGGATGATAAGGATGTATATGTGTAATATTTATATATATATATATATATATATATATATATATATATAATGTGTATGTGTTAGTAGTTAAATGAGATCTGATACTGACAGCACCGCTTTCACGTTGAGATGTTGGGTGAGGAAATAGGCTGCCAGAGAATATGTATGATAAAAATAGCTCCTAGGAAATTGACAGGCATGAGAGCATTATAATCCTGTTACACCGTGAGGTATGGTACGGGCCCTATACATTATTCTGTAATTACTTCTCTTGGGACTTGCTTTGTAGAATATGAACCAGCTGTGAAGATGTGGTCACACAGACAGGCTTCCATATGACTAATACATGGATGATTAGAATGGGGTTTAAAGGAACACACCGTTCATGCAGTCAAAACATGCTCAGATTTTTGAACACCCTGCATTTACCCAACTAAGTCTTTCTATATATAAACAAATTGCATTTTGTACCACAATTGTGTTTGAATCCATGTTTAATTCTACAATTATTTACCTTGTTTTCATTTTTGTCACACGCCAGCTGGATATGTTCTGCTTTCTGTTTTGGAATTAGATGTTTTCACGCTGTATATTCTTCAATTATGTATTGGGGGGGAAAAATCTGTTTCTTGTGACAAAATCATTGGATAGAATTTAGCCTTTAAATGATTTTGTGTAATTATCAATATTATATTAAAAAAAAGCCACATTTGTGAGTTTATAATTTTAAACATTATTCAATGTTGTATATCCTCATTTAACAGATCTCGTATGGTTTTATAAGACATAAAGAGCCCTCTCTACCTAATGTATCGGTTTGTCTGCCAATTCTTGTCTTGTCAGACCCCTTGAATATATTTGTATTATGTGAAGCGCTGCATAAATTATTGGCGCTATATAAATAAATAATCATTTTCCACCAAATCTAATTAGATCCCATGACTAAACCCATGGGAAGATCCAAACTACAAAGAGTGGTTTTACCGGCTGGGGATATGAGATATTTAAAGATGCTGTTCCACTTTAAACATTAATTGAACTCTCTAGTATGTTAGAGATTTAGCTCTGTAAGTAATTTCATATGCATTCACTCAAACACACACACACACACGTTCCTTTTCAGCTATAAAGCAAACATTGTACATGATTAAATAATTATTTCTGAGTTTTGGCATTCAACAGGACCAGAAGTTATCTTTCTAAAGCTGTATTTCGTTCCAAACGTACCAAATTTAGCAGAAAAGGTGCACACTTATAAGATTTTAATACATGCATATGTTCTAGATGGTCGTTGAAACTGAAAAATGCAACTTATCGATGAAGATGGGATCTTCTGAAGATGTGAATGAAGTGGTGGCGCACATAGGAACCTGTCTGCGAAAGATATTCCCTGGACTGTCACCTGTGTAAGTATGTTTACCTTCGCTGCTGGACCTAACGGAAGGAAGACCAGTGAGCCAACCTGGCTTGCGCTCACTGAGAGGGCTTCAGATGAACCAACATTTGGCTGTAATCCCCAAATGAGCCGTTTAAATTAAGGCCTTTCATCTTATGGTATATACAAATTATGTCCTGTCTATCCTTTGTACAGCGCTTCAGATGGTGCTGTATAAAACCATAAATAATAGTTTAAATGTTGCTATAAATAATATTCTGATGTTTTACAACTTCTACATCTGATTTCTGCGTTTTCCATACCCAGTCTGTTCTGAGAAAGGTCTAGGTCTGTAGCAGATCCCAAGCCAGGCATTTAGGGTTTAAGTACAAGGGGTATGGATAAGTGAAAAGGGACAGCGATATGGAAATACTTCCAGTGCGTTCTTCGCTAGTAGGATATTTCAGGATTGAATACTGCTGACACTTGTTCATGCCTGTGGCTCACTAGTGAGCTGAACAGGGTAACCTGCCGTCAGCCTGAAATGGGCAGAAACGAACAGTTGACATGACTGTTTCTTTTTTTTCCCCCCAAGATCATGCTGAAATAAGACCGTTAAGCCAGCATATGATTTTCAAGAACGACATGATGCAAAGCACAATACACATGTCTTGTAAATTCCTTATGGTATCTCTCAAGCTATTGTATACTGCTATGAAGGTATAAGAGGTACCATCTTAGCCATATGCATGTCACTTTACACTAACTGTTGAGGTTGTGTAATGTAAGATCTTATCAGTATTTGTCTGCATTTGTCTGCTATTACTTTGTTGTTGTATTTCGTATTGAAAAAGAAGTGAGCTTACATCAGGACATGAAAGTTGTTATGCAGGTTTCCCCACATTCCATGAAAAACATTAATCGTGATTCTGTTCGAGGGAGTTTGTACTTGTGACCTTATGGAGTAAAGCTAGTGAGTGAGATCAGATTGTGGCGTTTGGCGGGTATGGGTAAAATAGTCTGTGCCTTTTAATAGCTGTACTATTGTAATACTGTTAGACATGTAAGCTCTGTGAAATATAGAAAAAAAAGTGCAATGCCAAAAACAAATTGCATCTAAACCGACTTTTACTTTATTTCTAAATGATATAATGTGTCACAAAGACTTATTTCAAAGACTTTCTCTCAAGGTTTAAATATCCAAGACAAAGGGTCTTGTAATACTCTCCTTGTATTTGTATTGTGTCCTTTACTGTGAGACTAAAAGTAGGTAAAGACCGTTACCTGTTTATTGATAAACCATTTATTCAATGCAGAGCTCCGAAACGGTGCACATGGACAAAAAACATTTTGTACCAATATTTTGTTTCTTTTCTGGCTCATTTGCTTTCTGGCAACGAATTTCGTGTGGCCGAAACTCAGAGATCTTTTTCCATTTGGAAACTAAATGTGTTGTCGCTCACACTCACTCACTCACTCACGCTCATTCCCAATCTCCCCCTACCTTGTGTGTGTTACATTTGTTTGTTTTGTGTTTCATTTAAATAGGTTGACCTTATTAATTCATTAAATAATTATGAGCCGGCACTGTTAGAGACATGTGAGGTTAGTCATGTACTCATTTCTGCAATGCTGCACCGTTCGGGATTAGCATTACTGCCACCTGAATGCTTATGGATCTGTTCTGGCGGAGAAGTAATAGTCTGTAATAACTACTAGTTTGCAGACAGATTTCCCAGATGTACAGTGTTTATTCTGCAAATCTCTCCCGCTGCTTTCTGTTTCGTGCTTCGGCAATTAGAAAGTTTCATGTATTGGTAAAAATAAATAAGAAAAAAAAAACCATTCTCTGTAATTTGTAGTATTTTTGTAAGATATACAGGTATCTGTAGGCATTCCCGTTTTCTTAATTACTCTATAGAAAGTCCTGGATGTGGGTTAGAGTTTCTGGTTATTAAAGTATGGGTTTCTTGCTATAGTCTATCGGTTTGAAGCCTGTCTTTATGTTTCTAGGGTTTATTTAATATTTGCTGTAAACTCTCTGTGACAAAATCCTTTTTACTGTACGGAGCACAGTAAGCCAACTAACTTACTCTTAAGTCAATGTGGACATGACTAAGGCATATACCCAAAGTAAGACGCATTGTCACTTTTTGATTCCTTACTCATGAATACTTGGGCTCCATTATTTGCATATTTAGACGTAGATCAATCATAACTTCGTTCTGCTGACACGAGTAATGTAATTGGTGTGTATTTCACTATATGAAGTTATGAAATATAACGGATCTGTCCCACCTCGGAAGCCTCTGCACCTAAAAATGTTACCGCGGTCAACGTTTGATGCTGTAATATACTGATCTCTACTGTATGCTTCTTAAAGGTCAAGCTCACTTCTACCTTTTCATGGATGGACCAAATGGTTCTTATATGCCATCAAATTTATAATTTTCTTTGTTTCTAAAGTCACACAGGTTTGTCTACCTTTTTTGGTAGTGGTTAATCCGTGTTTTTTAATACAATCTAAAATCGTGCATTTTGTGTTGTTTTAGGAGAATTATGAAGAAGGTAACCATGGAGCCATCAGACAGGCTGACAAATCTGCAAGCTATGTGGGATAGCCAGACTGTAACAGAAGTAGGCCCATGTGGTATGTAAAAAAAGTGTCTCAATTAAAGAACGATCTGCAACTTAATTATCCAAATAGAACTTTAACTCCTCCAGCAATGGGTCTTGCAATCCTTTCACCATTCATTGTCACTGAAAGTGTTGAATACGGTGCTCCTTATTTTGCAAGCCCTCCATAATCCTGATATATTAAACATTATGTATATTGATAAATAATGAGAACTTATGTATGCATTAATTATTTTGTGTTCTCCAGGGGGCTTTTCTCAGATGTATGCCTGTGTCTGCGACTGGCTTGGTTTACCATATAGAGAGGAAGTACAGTGGGTAAATATCCGAATTATTTCTTTTTGAGCACTGGGGTGGGGGCACGTTATATTGCAGTTTTCCCAGTGCTATGGGAAATTAGTAAAATACCGTATTCGTTCAATTATAAGACGACCCCGATATTTAAATATTAATTTAGGAAAAAAGAAAAAATATAAAACAACCCTATAAGAAAAAAAAGTTTTATTAGGAAATATTCACATGTAAACTATTTTTTCATATTTAATAAAAACTAGGTTTGAAAAAAATGATTTATTTTTTTTTATTTGCACATCTGCCCCCAGAAACTGCTGGACAGCCAGCAGAGGTTGTCGGTGCGCATCCCGCAGCCGGTGGGCGTTTGAGGGATCTGCGCATGCAACCTCCGCTGCTGCTGGCCGGTACTTCCGCAGGGGCTTCTATCACTGAGCACCGGAAGGTCATGGAAGCCCCAGCTGAGGTTGTCTGTCTGCATCCCGCAAACGTTCACCGGCTGTGGGATGCGCACAGACAACCTCCGCTGCTGCCGGCACTTCCACCAGGGCTTCTATGGTGGAGCACCGGAAGGCCATGTGATGCTGACGCTCAGTCATAGAAGCCCCAGAGGAAGTGCAGGCAGCAGCGGAGGTTGTCTGCGCGCATCTCAGACGTCTACCGGCTGCCAGAGAGGAGGATTCGGGTCGCCTGCAGCGATCTTAGTCTTCTAGATGACCTCGAATATAAGAAATAAAACCTTGTCTTATAATCAGGCAAATACGGTAATATTTAATAAGGCAATTTATAAATGATTGTCGGGGGTTCTATAGGGATCCAACCCTGTGTAATTTTACAAATAAAACTGTACTATGTTTTGCCCAATGCAGGATGTGGACACTATATATTTAACTCAAGACACACGGGAGCTAAACTTGCAAGACTTCAGTCACCTTGAGCACAGGTAATGTTCATTCATGCGCCCAGCGTAGCTTCGCGTGCAAGATTGGGAGACATTCTTATAAAGTTTAAGATGCCAAATAGAGGGGAAAGGAAGCATAAACTAAAATGACACCTTAAGATGTTGGTGCTTAAGATCTTAGTAGAAGGTAACTTGTACTCTGTTGAAGTAAAATTGAATCTCTGACACAGTATTTTTTATTCTGTTTTTTTGCTTTTTATAAAATGTTATTTTGTAGAATGACATTTAGCATGGATAGATTGTTACCAGTGGTAACGTTATAGTTTTATGCCCATCTAGTTGACTGCTCAATGCATCGCATTACTCAAAGCAGAAGGGGACTGCTACATGTCCAATCGTTCTTTAATTCTTTTTATTAAAGACGACTGACTTGTCTTTTATGTTAGAAATGAGGCTGACACATTGTCACTAGGCATCTAGTCTCTGTGACAGTAATATCCACATCTCAGGAATTCATTGTCTTTAATGGTTGACATGATCTGATGACTGATGGCATATGGAACACATTGCTCACCGGATGCTGCTTCTGATTTTTGGCAGCGGACGTTAGGCTGGACTTTTGCCAAATCGCAAATCAATCATTGTGCTTATTTCCGTGGGGAGGGGGGTAGGCTGCTGGCAAACCTAATTCTACGGGTTTTAAGGCCAGCTTGTTGCAAACGTTATACATTTCCACTGCATTTGGGGTAAGTCTTTGCAGTTATCTTGACCCTTCCAATGTGGTGTAAATAGGCAAGTGAATAGAGATTTCTCAAAGACAAAGGATAACTAGGTGATGCAAAATAGTGCGTATAACCACCCTAAATAAAAATGGAGGTTCTAAACCCAAAACTAAGAAATTGGTGCACAACACATGTTCCATATTTACCTACAGGTGTACCCCCCCCAGTTGACCAATCCAGTACTATCATAATAAATGTTTAATGTGAGATAATTATAAAGTCAAAAGAAGAATATGATGGAGGTAAAATAATTACCCCGACAGCCAACTCTACAGTTAATAACCAGAATCTAGAAAAGTAATTAGAAACTGTATTTGCTAAACTAAATGTATTTACTGAAGCTACATCTGGCTTGTGTTAATGTAATGGTATTGGATATATTTAGGGACAGCATAATGTTCTGTACAGACTCCGCAAACAAGGATGCATGTTAAAGTGCTTGGCAAGTGCTGTAATTTAATGCATTCTTACTTCTTGCAAAAAAAGTACTTTCTTAAAAAGCCGCCTCAGATGTACTGTTTGACTACACCACCCATCACTCTTATTTCAAAGAAGGGCAGTAGTTAAATTACAAAGCCATGTAGAGCTCAAATAAAGAAAACCAGAAAGCTGAGCAGATAAGAGTCAGGATGTAACCAACCGATAAGGAGCTCTATGGAAGATAAATGGAAACGGTGACAGATTTAATGTGAAGTGTCAAAAGGATAGATGCTATAGCTGACTCATTCATACACTTTATTGACAAAACACTTAAGTGCTCTTATCTCCTTCTGGTTATTTGTGGAAAATTTAATGCGGAGAAAGTTATCCCAAACTGGGATCAGGGTATGTCCTGAAATGGCCTGACATGGTGAGTCTTAGTCTTTAAATAACTTACAGATTGATTGCTCTACGATCAATGGAGCAAATCTGTAGGCCTGAAACACAAATTGTATGTCACAGATTTATGTGAACGCAAATGCCAAAGCTAACACCTCAATGATCAACGAGAGCTCAAATACAAATGAATCCTGCACCAGAAACCTACGGAAAAGGAAAAAAAATATTCAAAATAAAATAAATAAATAAGAAAAAAACAAAACAAAAAAAACCCTATCCAGGTAATTTTCAGCAACCTTCAGTAATGCTCAAAGTCAAATGTAATTTAAACTCATATTTGGATATTAATGGTTTGCTCTGAGGAAGATGCGTTTGTAGTATAGAGTTGAATACAATTTTTACAGGTTTGCTGTATAGCCTCTAGTCGCCGTTATCATTCTTTAGAAACAGTGTAATATAAGATAAAAGATCATGTGGGGGACACCACAGTGCAAAATGTTACGACGAAATTTTACTAAACAGTTGAAACTGTTATAAATATACATTCATCAGATGTTATTTCTTCCTAAAACACAGCTGTTCGGTTTCTTGAGAGATGCAGTTCCTCCGTCTGTTTAACTTTTAAGCATCTGTAGTCTTCACGTAGCTGTTTTCATTTGCACTTACGCAAAAATCTCTATTTATACTGAAATTACTTAATTGAAAACAATTTTTGATGATTTTCAACCTGAAAGTGTGGATATTCTTAATTCTCTTTGAGAGCAAAAGAGACAATGATGCCCTTATCAGTGTATATATATATATTTATATATAATTGCCATTCATTTGTCATGGATTAGTCTATATTAGCATGATCAGAGCCTAATTAGGAGAAAATGCTGTTGGCTTTCTTTTCCTCCAATCCTCCAGACTAAATATAGCAAACATGAAGAACTCCCCTAGTTACAAATATTTTGTATGCAAGTCTTGTGCTGTGTGAATGAAGATACCAATGCTATCTACCGCAGCCGATATATCTTGTGCAAACACATTTAGGATTAGACAGCTCGGCAGGATACTTATTAGGAACAAGTCTTGTCTGGTTCAGTGTTTTGTGATTACATTCTATGATTTTCCTCCTTCATACTCGGCCTACTTTGTATTGGTGTACATAACTTTTATGGAGCATGAAAACTGTGTAACTCATTTCTGAGGTCCATTTGCATGGAAAATCTTTTATATAACATTCCCAACTGAACTAAATATAGTAAAACATGGTTAATATTGGTTTTAGTGTTGCGAAGCTTGATTGGAGAAAAGGGCGATTCAGCCACTAGATGCAGGATGAGACAGTTGTAGCCTACCAGCCATAGATTAAGGAGTAAAAAATATACATTTTTCTTTATTTCTTTGTTTTTTTGTTTTTATTTGAAAAGGTTTCCCACATTTTGAGTCTGATTCAGTCCATCATTGAAATGTGGAAGGTCCGACCTATGCATAAACCAGAGTAGACGCCCTTCTTAAAATAAGCTACCATACAAGATGACCTCTTTTTAGTTTTGTTTTCTAATTTAGATTTTATTGCGTTTTGTTCAATATAACAGAGATTATTGGTTAAAAAAAGAATCTTTCAGTATCTAGAAATGCACCCAATGGAAGTAATGCGAGAGAAGTAAGGATGCTGGAAGAAGAGGTCTATCCAGAGAGATTTATAGCATTGCTTTATAAATTTAACTGGAGATGCCAACACCGATGATCAGCCTAACAAAAACAATGACTGGAGGTCATTAGGATTCAGTGTTTATTCCAATCAGTTCTTATGAATGAAACCTTTTTCAGTAAGGAGAATATAAGTGTGATGCTGGGTTATGTATACTTAACAATACTTTTTTTTAATGAAAGGTACTTAGGTGTGGTTGGCGAACGTTTGTTCTTTGGGCAAAGTACTATAATGAAGCTTAATCATTAATATCTGTATTGATTACTCAATGTTTCTCATCTGTTAGAAATACTGTATGCAAATCGTAGCCCTCTTTTAACAATAAGTGCTGTGAATGGATTAGTCTTTCACTTATTATGTTTTATGTAAAGTTGGGATAGTTTTATATGCTGGTACACATTTTGTCAGATTCTTCACAGTATTGGTTATTACGGTTTGTTTTCAAATGAAAAATGGGTTATGCCTAATTAGCTAGTGAAATATCCAATAAAGGTATTATTAGACATTCAAGGGTTTCATCTGAGATGTCAATATAACAATTAATAAATGATCAAACTCTTTATGTAGGGTAAGTAGTATCTGATTCAAGTCTGAAGCCTACTCTCTTTTTTCTGGCTTGATGTCTGTGGTCATTGACAGGCTTGTAAGAAAACATTCTCTTCTTCAGAAGAACAGATCCATTACTGGCACAAAATCAGCCATCGACTTAAAAGTAAAAAAAATAAATATAAATATCATATTGTTTATACTACCAGATTAAGTGGAAATGGATCAATTCACCAACTTTTACATTTTCTTTCTTGATACGTATTATTTTTATGTGCAGTTTCATTTTCTGTCTCTGTGTAGGAAAACACGTGGTATGTGTGCCATATATTTAGTTGAACGAAGTGCATGTAAAAACCTTTTGAAGCCTTCTGCCACCCGAGAACAACTAACGATTGGATTTTATGCCCCTTCTGTGAACTCATGACTGTCTATCTATATTAACTAGTGAATGGTTAGGATGATGAACCTAATTGCTTGTGTCACCCACTGGTTGAGTTGCATGCAGCGCAGGTTACTGTGACTTGTGTGTTCCTGCATACCGCTCTGCCTTACTTGAAGCAGTTCTGTGACACCGGTGACAATATAGAGTTGTTATTGATGGATGCTTTAATTGATTGCAAGATAAATGTTAATCCTCTTGTATCTATTAAAGTGAAATGGAAATTCATTCAGGGTTCTGCGCGTTTAGTTTAATGTACGATATTCATTTGCGAACGAAGCTATTGAGATTGCTTGCATTATGGAGCTTTGACTACACAAAATATATCAAAAGACATGTGAAACCAGCAATTTGCAAATGAGCTATAAATCCTGGGCAAGTGAAGTATAATACACAATTTACTAACGGCAAAACAGAAGTGTATTATGAATGAGCTGAATGCTCTCAAAACCAAACATTTTTCTGGTTTAAAGTTACAAAATGGCATAATTTTGGCAAATTAAATTTCTTAAAAAGAAAAAAAGTTTTAAATTAGCAAAATAATACTCAAGGGGCTCCAGTCCTTGCAAAGAACATTAGATAAATTCCAAGAAAACTGTCATTCTATCAATGTAGTAATGTTATAGAGAATAACTGCAAGTGGATCTTCTTGGTTTCGCTGTTATGCATGGACCTCTGTACCTTGACTGTGTGTCAACCTCTCAATAATGCTTATGTGTGATATTTACTATATAACCCCAGTACTCTCTCAATTTGTTTTCCTATAGTGCGCGGTTAGTATAATATTTCTCCAGCCAAGCATAAGTTACATAAACTATTTTATCAACAAATACTCATAGCGATAAGGCATGCATGAATCACAGATGGAGATACTCTGCCTTCTAGCATTGATTTGTTTAGTAATTGTTATTGTATCGTGAATGTAATAATACATATTGAAAACTGCATTGAAACTTTTTGTTACTGTATTTATTTTTCCCCCATAGAGATTTGGTACCAATTGTTGCTGCTCTGGAATATAATCAATGGTTTACAAAGCTAACCTCTAAGGACTTAAAACTGGTAAGCAGCAACGAGTGGATGGAGTGAAACTCATTGGAGTTCATGCGTAATGGATTCAAGAATGCATTTTACATGAAACTTGGGCTGGCTTGTTCTCCTTGCTTAGTGTTCTTACCGGAAATTATGTTAATGTAAACATGCGGCTCGTAGCTATCAAATTATGTTAAGTGTATTCTAATTATTATAGAATTAATGCTATAATTTGACAGTTTTGCAAAATAAAATGAATCCCAAACACTACCATAATTACTGTGGATTACCTTCTATTGGAAAAATAATTACTCTGCAAAGGATAATTAAGAATCTGCCTGTGTTTGTGTTTTATTTGGAGAATAGCAGGCTCTATTTCAGGCCTAGCATTGTGCACGCTTATTCATTGTGAACGTCTGTCAATTTCAGTCTGCGGATGTCTGCGATCAGATCTTACGCGTTGTTAGCAGATCCAGTCGATTGGAAGAATTGGTTCTAGAAAACGCAGGCCTCAGAATGTAAGTCCTTAACAAGCTAGCCCATGCCTTCTAAACAAGCAATGAGCTTGATTTCTGACAAGGAAGGAGGTCAGGGTGACCACCATGAAAACTGGGATCAATTGTGTTCGTCACTAGCTATTAACTTGAAGATTTTAATATTAATTTTAACATACTTGTGGAGGGATGTTCAATTTGCAGAAAGGGTGATAGATAAGTGGGACAGCTTCCCAATAGAATACAAGAGATGGCAATAGGTGTTTTTATTGAATAAAAAGAACCAAACATTCTAAACTTGTTTATTGGTCAAAGTATAATGTTTGGGGATAAATCGGATTTGTGACTGTTCTTCCTTGAATTATGTATGCTGTTTTTGATTGTTTGTTTTTTTTCTTCAGAGATTTTGCACAGAAATTATCCAGTGCCCTTGCACATAATCCAAACTCAGGACTTCATACTATTAACCTTGCGAACAACCCACTCGAGGATAGAGGTAATGGAGACTTTTTCACTTGGCTGATAAAGGGATTTGTGTGCATTCCCTGGATTTTGCCTTTGTTATAGTCCATGCTAATTGTATTGTGAGAAGGTTGTTCACGGATGGCTGGTAGTTTCTTTCCTTACTCTTTCTGACATCGGTCTTTGAAACCTGATTTAAATGGAAGTGTTTTATATTAATCCTCTTATTTCCAGTGTATCACGCCTATAGCAGAAAATTGATAAATGCTAAATAGGTAGCGATTTAAATAATTTTTTGATTGCGGTGCTCTTCCATTGGCTTTACCTTTAAGACAGGGGAATTTGGAGACAACTGGCAAACTGTTCATGATGTTCTAAGTGGGCATAATCTACGTGTGGTTTGTAGGGTTATAAAGGATTATTTCCATGTTAAATATTTCTTTAGCCTAGAGTTTTTTGTGAATGTCTGGATTTAGCTTAAACATGGAGGAAAAATTTGAATTTTTGTAGAATATATATATATATATA
>VKOC01005997.1:0-30264 GCA_009364415.1 Spea multiplicata
CACTTACATCACTCTCACACATTTACCTTCCCCGCTACAGATCCTTTTCCTCCTCTTGGCTCTTCTTCTTCTGTGTCCTTTCGGTGCGGTGAGCACAGAAGGTGGTGAGCGCGGCTTCAGTGTTGTGTGCCGGGATATGACATCAAATCTTGACGCACAGCATCAGTTGCCGCGTGTGTCGCAAGGGATCAGGATCGGAGGTCTGCATTAACAGACCTCCCGCTCCCTCGATTGATTTTAAGCCAGTTAGAGGGAAATCCCTGATCTCCCCAACCGAGCCTGCTCATCTAGCGGCAGACATTACTGTCCGTCTCTGGAGTGCCAGCGTGGTGGTTAGCTTATGCATGCGGGGTATTTCTGTGATATGGAGATCTAGCTGAATACATTTTCGTTGCAAATGAGACATAGGCCTCTCAAAATAAAAGTTGAACATTAGAAAAAGGAATGGGTGTGTTGCTTTTTGTGCTTCATAACTTCTAAAAACCATAAACAAAACATACTTGTGTGGGGTATTCAAAGTCAAGACACTTACATTAAGATATTTTGGTCAAATAAACTAGTTTAGGGTCAGTGTTAAGATTGTCGCAAATATTTTCATTATTTTAATGTAATATCCATACTAAATGTTAGATTATTCATTTAAAATCAAAATAAAGCTCTGTTCTTGAACAATCTATAATGTGTGTGGGTACATGAAATTGTGATCCAACATGGTTTTGTCTCAGCATTGTCCACAGAGTCCTCCAGGTATCTTCTCGGGGGGACAGTACATTAGGTTGGCAAGTGTGCTGGACAGTAGAGTGGGAGCAGTTTAGGGAGATGTTCCAGTACAACAACTGCCTGTTTTTTCCCTTGTCAAAACAGCTTTACTAGTTTGTTAAGGTATGTTATTACAGACATTCTTCTTAAATGACTACATAGCCCACCTCCGAGCCTTGCAGATTACAGCTAAAGTAGGTGCGTGGCCAATCCAAAATCCATCTTGACTAATTAGTGCTCCCAGGCCACCTGGGCTAGGCTTGCGTGCACAAAGAAATATTTAGAGAAAGAAAGAGCGGTCAGGATACGTACCTTCCTAATACTTCTATCCAGCTGCTGCAGAGAAGGAGCAAGTTGGTAATATCTTATATTTTAGAATACTCAGGCCACTGCATCCCACCAGGTGGCCCAAGTCCTGGAGTTTCCAGTCTATATTGAGCCTTTTAACAAAAAAGAGCTGAAAACATGTCAATACAATATGACTGATGTCATTCCCTTCTTCCTAAAGGGTCACCTTTCAGCATCTGTTCTATGTAGCTGTTCTCTCAGGTTGCTTTGTGAAGACTGGTGCAACCATCTCTGTCACTGCCTCCTCACATTCGAGGTAGCCTCAATATATTAGAAGTCACCCTTTGAGGCACCTGTAGGAAAGTATGTGGTGTTGCCGAGGTGTTCCTTTACTTGTAAAGAGTCATCCCTTTCCTACCTATATCTTGCTTTCCTTAGTGGGATGCACAATAAGCAACTTTTGCTGACCTGGAATTGATGATTCTCCGCTCTCCAATTGTACAACAGCTTCTGTCTGGTTTAAGTTGACCAAAGATTTTCATTGACTATCCATACGAATCTAATTTTTGCCTATAGTTATAATCCTTTCACTTACACACATTTTCCCTCCAAATAATCATTTAACGGAGGGGTTGACAAATTTGGTTTGGGTCTAGTAGCCAGCTTTTTTATTTCTTCCTCGATCATGGTTTTATTTTCCTGGAGCCTGGGGTTTGTCGAGCCTTGCCATACACTAACATACAGTTACACATTATAACACTATACAGTAACAGACATATCGGGCACTTTATACTTTCCTACGGGGCGTGGTGTAGCAGGTGCCATGACGGTCCCAGCGGGGTCATGTAATGCACGGCACTCGACTCACCACGGCCATACAGGGAAGCAAAGGGTGCCGAATTCATGATGACAGCCCTGCAAAACCATGAGCTCCAGGAAGTGGTTTCTAGTTGCCATGGCGACCAGGTACCCTGGCTTTGCCAAGCCCTGGTTTAACGGGTTTAATTGGTCCTTTATACGGTTTCAGGCTATATAGTTGCTCACAAGGAGATTCCTGAGGCACCTCCATAAACATACAAGAAGTGTCTGAAGTGAGTGGCTCAATCGATTTTTACACCTTGAAATTCTTACTTACTCAAAATGGTTAATACCTGGCTGAAAGCACACTTCGCACCCTATTTGTAGGCAATCACCCTTTTGGGCCTGGCTGGAAATACATAGGTTTTATATCAGGGAGTGGACCCTATGTATCCATACTGTAATATAAATGCCTTATTGGATTTTAACCCCTTGAAATCCTTGATGACTCATTCAGGTGGTGAATAGAAGTGTTGATTCACAATTTTTGGGCAAAAACCCTTTTGGGCCAGGCTGGAAACCCGTGGAATTTATGTAGGGGAGTAGACCCTCTATATCCATGTTAGGTAATCAGATCAATGGTTATCAATCAAATCAAAATGGTTAAAAACTTGGTGGGTAGCACAGTTGGCACCCATGTGACTTTAAGGATATGAACCAACACCAATAAACCAGCATTCACATAAACCTTTAATGGGAAAAAATAAGACACTGACAACGTTGTAATGGATAAACAGGCCGTGGTCTTTTATTTAGCTTACAATGTATCAATAATAAACTACTTACATCAACAAAAACTTTGTAACCATAAAAAATCACTCTTGGCCCAAGCCCCAGAGTGCAACCATACTTAACTACTTAAAGACCATCCGCCCTAAAGCCAGGACAGTCAAATACAACCGGTTCACCCCCTTTCTATTTTTTTTTTCTTTCAAAAAGGGGCAACCTTAACCCAATAAAAGCCACAACAAAAACATAATTTAATTTATTTATTTTTTTCGGCCTTAGAAGAAGTTCCTCCATCTTCTTACCCTTGGCTCTCCCGCTATGCTCACCAGACACTACAACAGAGATCAGTGCAGACAGCTAGCAGTTCACCGCAGGTACGACAGAAACGCACCTCCACAGGTGCTGCGAGCACGTGACACCCGCAATCAAAAACGCGGTAAACTAAGTGGCTCAAGACACCCTCGAGCACAAAAGGCGCAGCCAACTCAGCGGCGCGAGCGCAGCTAGAAACCTGTTATCTAACCTGACCCCACTATCCCCACAACCACATGTCGCCTGACTGCTAAATTGAGTCAGGGCTTTTCAGTTGATTGGTAACACCTGTGTTGGGATCATGGAGTTGGGTGCCATCGATTACGTGCCAAACACACGTGGCGTTTCATTTGGGGTTCTCTCTCCTCTTGTGCTAGATATCTGCTTCATTGTGCTGTTGTGACCTAGTGATGGATCAATAAGTGACCTGAACCTCTTATCTCTTTGGGTGGAAATACTTGTCTGGACGTTACATACAAGGCAGTGTGCCCTCAGTATTTGTGCTGTGAAATCCTCAATTATTCAACCCTCATCTAAATTCATGCAGTGTGCCATTTCATTTAATAGGTTTGTTTACTGTCATTTTACAAGAGGAAGCACTGGCTATGCAACACAAAATGTTGTATTACCCGTTTGCCGCAAAAATATCGTTTATTGGTTTATAATACAGTGTGTGTGTGTGTGTGTGTGTGGTGTGTGGGATGGATGTGTGTTGTGTGTGTGTGTGTGTGTGTGATGTGTGTGTGTGTGCTGTGTGTGTGTGTTTGGTGTGGTGGTGTGTGTGTGTGTGTGTGTGTGTGTGTGTGTGTGTGTGGTGTGTGTGTGTGTGTGTGATGTGTGTGTGTGTGGGTGTTGTGTGTGTGTGGGTGTGTGTGTGTGTTGTGTGTGTGTGTGTGTGTGTGTCGCTCACCGCCGGGAGATGGACGTCTCGTGTCTTTATCTGTGATCCATATATAAAGTGATGCGTACACAACGCCCCCGGGCAGCCTCAAGATAGGCCTGTGAAGGATAGAAAGTAAGTGATTTTCACAACCAACAGCAGGGAACCCCAAGCCGACGGACAGGAGATTTTCTCAGGTACCGCGCTCTGGCCTCATACTCTATGACACACACCCCAACCCGCCGGGTGATGTAACCCTTATACTAACATGGCTTCTGAGGATTTACGCCTTTAATGGCGGATTTTATGTGAATTGAGTTTAAGGCAGCCAGTAGGACTGACGTACTTTGAAGCAGACAGTCTGTGTTTGAATCTAGTGTACGTATTGTGCAATAAAGGAACTAAGCCGTCAGGTTTGTGCCTTCTCGGGCGGAAGAGGCGGCATTAGACGGCCGGATCAGGGATGCGGCAGTTTCTTTTGCGAAGTTACTGCGAACTCTGCTGTGGTGCCCGGCTGTTGTGATTTTTGTAAGGGTCATTTCCGCGCTGCGTTGCTATGCTGCGATTGGCTAATGAGCCTGTCAGTTTCGTGGTGGGCAAGGTCTACAGGAAGTGGCTACAGCGCTGAACAGAAAACGTGCAAGAAATGAAACCCGAATAATGCTTTAGAAGCTCGGTAACTAAGCGACGTGTGTCATGGGCTGTGGCAGTCGGTGACTAGAACCGTACCGGCGGGTGTTAATGAACCGTGATACGTACGGGCTGTTGTATAGTGGTTGGCACACATGTAACCTTGTGTGTTTCGGTGCTCCGCACGTAACTCGGCGGGAAGCTGTGTTTTTTTCACACCGTTTTGCAGACTTTTAATACCTTTGAAAGGTGTCGGTTTCCGCTTATTGTAGTTGCGTTTGAATGGTTTTATAGCGGAGTATTGCGGGGTCAGAGCTGGAGTTTTCGCTCTCCTTCCGCCCGACCCCCTGACATTACCTCCCGGTCATACAAGCGCAGAAACGTAGGCTTTACGGCACGTGTGTGCTGCCTGTTTTCACCGATGTAGAGAGACTGCGTTTAATCAGTTCCTGGTCTTGTCTTTATTAGGATGTCTGTCCCATGCATGTCCCCTCACTGGTTTAGCCTCTACCACTTCTGCTGTGACGCTGTTCCATGTATCTACAGTAAACCTTTGAACCTCCAGTTTCAGACTGATTTCTTGTTCTAACGTTTCTCCTCCTTTGAAATTAGTTTCCCCCCTGCACTTAATGGAATCCCTTTACTTCAATCACATCTCTCCTTTACTCCAAATGACATATTGAGCTCCCACACAATGTTCTAGGTGAGGTCCTTGTGTTGTGGGTATTAGTGCCGCAGACTAAATGCTGGTTTGTTGGTACAGCCAGTGGGACATGATACCTTTTTGTGTACCTCCCAGGCTTCGCTCTTTCTTCACTCTGTCCCCCTCTTCTAATAGCTCCGAATTCTTACTGAAAAATGTTGTGCCTGTTTTGACGATAGTACATTAATCAAAAAGTCGATAAGCAGTACTGCAGCGCAGGGCAATGCACGTTGCAGTACAACTTCAGTTAGGGAAAGCTCAGTAATATACGGTAAAAGCAGTGTACAGTTCCAATTCCAGACATGGCACCTATGGTTGGCACTTCAGTGGAAACAGCCTGGAGAAATGGAATGACCGGGGTGAGTGAGGGCGATGAGTGAGTCCTCAGCCTCTAGACTGTCCTTCGGAGAGCAGACTCTCAGCAGGCCTGTGGATAAGTCTGCGGTAGTCACGGACTGTGACCTGCTCCCTCCGCGACACCACAGAGCGTCCTTTACACAGCACATGAGGCACCAAGCATCATCAATGGCGCTGTCAGTGTGTTCCTGGAAAAAGTCCGCAGAGTACAGAGTGGTTGGGCAGGAACTTTCACTCGATATACTTGAGTTCCAACTCCAGGGCTCTGAACAAATCCTGTGCCAGCGGGCGCTGCCAGAACAAGTGGAGGGCAGTTTCTTCTCCACATTGCACTGTGGGCAGCGTCTGCTTCTGCACAGCCCCCTGGCATGCATAAATGTCCTTAGGGGGGCCTCCCTGAATGGCCATCCATGCAATATCTTTATGCCTGTTGGTCAGCCTGCTCGATGCCACGTTAGCCCAAACAGTCGTGGCTGTGGTGGCAGGGAGCCCTGGCATGTTTTTGGCAGTGTTTTTGACTCTGATGAGCAGGTAAATGCCTGTAAATCTTGTCGTTAATGGACACGATTCTAAAATAAATCCCATACTGGTTTGCATAATTAATGGGCCGCAGTGTCACATGACAAGTCTTGTTAAAGATCAGGACAGCTGACGAGTATGAGCAACGCCGTTGGGGTTATGTGGTGATTCTGGCCGTTTGAAAATCCCCTTAGTAGCCAGTAAAATGTTCCATTTGGGTAGTTACTATGGTAACAAGACCGACTCCAAGTCACCCTGTGTTTCGTCCCTTAGGCTCTGGTGTTAGGTGCTGGCGCTCCGTGCGGTGTACCAGGTTACTTTGCTGACTAAATAGGGTTGCTGGCCTTGGGCTTAAAGGGAAGAGCACTGGGGGCCAGCGAAGGAGGAGGTCCCTGCATGAACAAAGGTGTAGCATTGTTAAAGCAGAACATCAGTGACACAAACATACTTTGCTTCAATGATCCACGTGAAAAGGTTGGCGTGGCAGCCTCTTTAAATATCCCCTTCGTTATATTCTGGCAGAGATTTCCGATATTTCTACATCATAATTAAGATGCCAACAGGGAGGCCGGGTTTCGGTGAAACACAACAAATGCGGGAGTCACCCTGGCTGAGGTTAGTGTGGAAGCTACTGACCCCCATTCCCTCAGAGGGTTAATCGACTCGATTAATGTAGCTGTGGTACTTGATTTTGGTTTAACGCCCGACCGCAATATTCCTGCAGGTTAATCCCCGTGCCACAAGGAAGGAACAGATGGGAGAACGCTTCTTATCTGCCATCAGATTCTACGTGGGGGGAAGGAGTCACAAGTTCTTACATCTTCCCAATTATTTCTTGATGGCTTTGATGTTTGGTTTAGCGGGACGATTAGAGATAGGGCAGGGACCGTGCTCCATTTGCAGTTTGATAATAGTTTACTCATCTTAACGCAATCGCACAGAACGTATGAACGATATCCAAATGAGTTTTTTGTTGTATGTTATGTAATAATAATAAATGTTGCATTTTATTATGAATATGGTTTGAAATGCAAACCCTATGTCCTTCAGAATGTATGATTGTCAATTAATGGAAACTGCAGCTCTCCTGCAAGCTTGGGTTTCAGGAATTGAACCTTAACAAGTATACCGCTTTACCCCAACGACCTCCGGATGTAATGGGAATGATGAGACCCAAGTAACATCTCCGCTAGATATTTGCTCGCCCAGCTGTATTCTACTGTTAGCACTTTCTATAACACAAGGTGCTGCTTCCGACCTCTGCGGTAGTTGAGTCCCTCTATACACACACGCAGTTTAGCATAAATTCAGTTCTGTCGTGTTACGTTCATCTTCCTTTGCTGTCGCCTTCCATAAATATTGTAATAAGATTTTCAAAGAATCCAGGAACGCTGAATGGTGATTGAGACAACATTGCTATGATGTTCTATGTTTGTGTATATATATATATATAATGTGTATGTATAATTATATATATATGTGTGTGTATATATATGTATATATATATATATATAATTATAACATGGCAATGATACAGCCTTGTATGACTCACAGGGATGGACTTAATTACTCTTTTGTTGGGCTAGATAAATGACAGCTTGGTAACCTGTGCTTCTTCATATTGGCCATGCTGGTAATGAAGAGGGAATTTCTCTTTTCTTTTTCTTTTTTTGCACATCAGCACTAAGACAGGGGAGTTGGCTGTCTTTACCTAGATAACTGCGCTCGGTCATTCATTTGGTGGTAAGGAAAGAAATGCCGGGTCCAGCCTGAGCACCCCTGATAAGGTAGCCTGAGCATCTATATTTTATTAGCGCGCGGGGTGGGGTCCCAGTTCCATATCTCGCTCGGCCCACAGCTCTTTACCTTATCTGTTTGCTCACATTGTCCTGCAGGATGATGCTTCTTTGGAGACAGAAGTGAAGACGTTGCCCATTCAAAAGGACACGCGTGTGGATCGCAGCCGCATTAGACAATCAAGCTGTGAACGATGGACAACTGTGGAGCTTCGGTAAAAAGAAATCTATCGTGTGTTTGCGCATACCCAGTGTTTTTGTATATTTACTTAATTGTTTATTGCGGGCTACCATATTGCGTTTATCCTAATACGTGTATTCACACGTAACTAAACTTAAGTAATAGGTAAATTGCAGCTTTTGCCGCTAGTGTTGTTTTTTTTGTAACTCTGTGTATTGTGCAGCCATAAGTTCTCCTAAATCAGAGAGAAGTCTGTATATTGTGCGTATTCTGAATTTCTGGTGTCCTGTATGATGATTCTGTATTCTCATGCAGCTGCAATATCATCTTACTCTTATGCCTGCCTTGTTAAAGCTTTGCATGGGATTTTATGCCTTTTCCTTTAAGCTCCTATATCTTCTGGGTCCGTTGGACAGATATAGGCTGTTTTGGTAACTGCCGGTTCTGCACAGTTCCTTTGATCCTAATCTTTATTCTGTGAACCCTCAGGATTCTTTTGTATTTGCTTTTCTGTTAATGTTTAATTTGTATTTCAAACATAATCAAGATCGTATTTGTTTAGCGAGATCAATGAAGTAATGTTAATTATTCCGTGCAGGATGAGTCTGTGCAAAAAAGAGATGTCATCAGAGTTGGGACGAGAAAAAGTCAAGTAAGTTTACTGAGTTTTCTTTTCTTTTAGTGGAGGACATTGCTTTAGCCATTGTTCAGGATATCAATACATATGTAAAACAAGAGAAAAAAAATCAAGCTTGCGTCTTGTAAATTGGCCTTGGTTTCTTTGCCCGCAGCTGGCTCGCATACAGACGGACAGTGTGGTAGAAATGCTGAGTAAGAGGTTCCCTACTGCTCGGTTTGAAATTGGTACGTGATGCATTTAAAACCTACGCCCCGCACAATAAATTCGATCTATAAAAAAAGGCAGACTGCAGCTGTTTTCATGTATTTCCGCACTTTGAGTGCGTTCCGTATATATTCTCTTCCGCCAACCCTGGAGCATGTATAGACACACATAATACGGTGTAAATTCTTTCTGTTCTCTGATTTGTATGTTTTTTATGCCTTTAATACAGAGTCAGGAAATATAATTATTTCCTGTTGATCTGTATTTAAATAGGATTATTATTTTTGGTGCATATAATATATAATTGTACTATTAAAAGGGCATAATAACTTATTTTATTTAGTTATTTGCTATAGATTTCAATGCAAATTGCCTTTGGTAATGTGGCTTTGGTTTTTAGGCCATTACACTGCTTAAGGCCAGTAGTTATCCTTTAGACCTATTGATACAGGTATCCATGCAGATGTTATATCTATATTATTGGCTTATCCATGCATCTATTCCGTTCTCATACGTCCCCGACTTCATTGCATCTTTGTTTCTATTCATTTTTTCCATTTGTCTCTCCTTAGTTGCTATGGCTACTACTGGAGATAAAATTCTAGACACTGCGCTATCCAAGGTTGGTATGATTCTAAGTTTTGTCACATGTGGTGTTGGTGGTACTTAATGTTCTAGGTGGTATACTCACTCAACAGGAGTTGTTTCATCTTCACTGTTTGCATTATAAGGGCAAAGCCATGAAAACATATTTACAAGAATAGGTGAATTGGCCCTGCTTAATGCGTAGAAATGGATGCAATCGAAGGATACAGTAGAATACCCTCTATGGATTTGTTCTACCCTAGCTATTTGCACATCAGGAGATGCGTTAAGGCAAAGCATCTCCTGCACAGTAGTGAGTTTGTGTGCATATTGCGGCTCGCTGGCTCCAGCACAAGCACCCACGTGCACAGAATGCTGTTCACTGATGGGAGGGAGGGGGGTAGTTGAAATGCGGATAGTGAAGGTTCTCTGGAGACTATATGATATTGTTTTTGTTTTTTATTTTCATCTGACAGATTGGCGAAAAGAGTCTTTTCACTAAGGAGTTGGAGAATGCTTTGGAAAGGAATGAGTAAGAACCAGCATGTGAAAAATACTTGGGTGGATAGTCAGACTGGGGGGATTTGGCTACAACTTTGTCACCATATCATTGAAACCTACCTTGCATTGGATCAATTCTGTACTTGTATGGAGTTCTCTTATTGATGGTGATCTTCCTTTGTTCTGGAAAAATGCATACTTCCATGTATAAACTGAACCTGGATAATATTCAGAATATCAAATATATGAATGGCAGGGGACAATCGGTAATGTTCCTATGCTCTTTTTTTGGCCTTTTTAAAATAAAAATGCAACTCTATTTAATTTTAGTTGATTAAGTGTATTGTTTTCCCTATATAATAGTTGAAAACGTCACTGTGAAGGTGCAGAGGCACGTGTCTCATAGTTCATAGGTATTTCTGTTGACTACCTGCTGCAATTGATCTGTCCTGTCCAACAGCCTGTGTTTGGTGTAATCTGCAATAGATCTGTGCAAAAAAAATATGTCCAATCTCCACAAACCTTCACGTTCTCTTTCCATGGGCAAAACGCTTGTTACTGATCTCCTTCATCTGCATTAGGAAACATGCAAGTGTGTAGAAGGTTAGAAATGTGTTTTTGTTTTCGGTAATGTACTGAGGAGCCAGTAAATACGATCACACTGGGCTCTGCACACATTGATTACGATAATAGCGCCCAATGCAAGGTGGTATTACTATCACGGTCTCTATCACTGCTAATACCTTTTCTGTTCCAGGGTTGATTTGGTTGTTCATTCCTTGAAGGATTTACCAACCTCTCTGCCTCCTGGTTTTACTATTGGAGCTGTGTGCAAGTGAGTGTACACCAAAAATGCGTTTATTGACAACAGAACAGGCCACAAGCTACAACTGTTTTCTATGTAAACTTTCAGGCGTGAAAATCCGTATGACGCTGTTGTCTTCCATCCGAAGTGCACTGTGAAGACTTTGAAGGGTCTACCAAAAAAAAGGTGAGATGCTATGTTAGTACGTGCAGGTCAGCAGAATGAATGTAAGGAAGCTTATTTATCAATTAGAAGTGTTTTATTCTCTCAGCAGCCATTTATGTGCGTTCTATATGACATGCAAAATGACTTAACCCAGGACACCAGTCATGTATGCCATATACAGTGCCACTTAACCCGCGTCTCCATGCAGTTTTAGGGACAAAATAAGCTTTAATGTAGTGTGACTGACTGGCTGCCAGTCATTAGCACCTTTCGTACCTCCAGGGGAAGTTTCATTTATATTTAGCATTTACACAGAAAGTGAAGCATCTGACAGGAGAATGGCAGCAGTGGGTTACTGACCAACCGACAGCTTCTTTTTACAACTCCCCAAAAATATCTGATCTTTGAGTAGGGATGGGTGCATGGAACTGATAACAGTAACTAGTTTAAAAAAATGGAGGCTTTCACAACACAGAGGAAAGTAAAACTGTAAATGAGCTTTGTTCGTTATTCCAGACGTAATTTTTTTTATTTTTATTTTATATCAGTGTCATCGGAACTAGCTCCTTGCGCAGAGCGGCTCAACTCAAGAAAATGTTTCCTCACTTGGAGTTCAGAGATATTGTATCCTTTACTCCGAGAATAAGATGGTTAAGTTACTGTATTAATTTGCTGTTGGCATTGTTCTTATTTGATTTTCTGGTTGCATTTCTCTTTAACATCCCTCTCTACAGAGAGGTAACTTAAACACACGACTGAAGAAGCTGGATGATAGAGAGGAATTTAGTGCCATAATTCTGGCTACTGCTGGACTGCGCCGCATGGGGTGGGAGAATCGAATAGGCCAGGTAAGATGGGGCAATTTTTACACAAGCTTACATTATTCTTCAAAAGGTTTGTGGAGATGAGCACATGTATAGAGGCTAAAGTGTTAATTACTGTTTTTTTTTTATTATTATGGCATATCTTCGTAGGAAATGTGTTCACTCCTGTGTTCCGTTAAAAAAGGATAATTGATTATTACAGATGCAGCCCATATAAGTTTTGCTTCTTTTACTATTTGGCCAGTGTGCCTTTGGAACAGAAAGGGGATGGCAGGGGTTATCTTTTTAACTCTAATCCCTGCCACTGGCGAGGCCGAATTGGGAATGCCAGGTTCTCTATTGTGCCCCTACCTTACAGCTGTGAGCTAATCATTGAATGTTTCTGTCTTGTTAAATAGATCCTGAGTCCTGATGAATGTATGTACGCTGTGGGTCAGGTAAGTGGCTGCAGGCTGCTTTCACAATATGTTTCACACTCAAGCTAGTGATCGGCACCAATGTCTTGATTGCATACTGGCTTTTTAAATGTGCACATTATCTGACATTATATGGAGAGGTTTGTTCAGTGGTCTTTTATGTTGTCCGCAGGGGGCACTAGCTGTAGAAGTTCGAGCCAAAGACCAGGATATCCTCAGTATGGTGTCGGCTCTGCAGGATCCCCAGACTGTTCTGCGTTGTATCGCAGAGAGGGCGTTCATGAAGAGACTGGTAAGCAGCCCCTAAGCTTAAAAGCTTTGTTGTTCCAACAACGTTTGGTTCTAGTTGGGCTTTTGTGTGTTTCGGGGCTAACGTAATCTGATTTACTCGTTCAAGATGTAGTTTGCCAGACTTGCTTGAACACAGTTATATGTTATGTATTTTAAGGGGGAACTGTTTCTTTCACAACATTTAGCATAAATGTGTCTAAATAGCCTAAAGCATGTAATAACTACATATAGCATTTTTTTCTTTAAAAAATTTAACTCTTTGGGGTTGGTTTTAAATAAGAGGCTATTTAACATTGCAATCTGAGGCAAATTTAGCATAATCAATGAATTCCTGTTCTAATCTATCCCCTTAACTCTTACAAAGTCTGTCTTAACAGCCATCAGCGACATAACAATTGGGGGCTGTAACTGTTATGGTAACGGGATGTTCGGTTAGCTCATATACTCGGTGGATTTTAATGCATACCTATTTGGTAATTTAATTCATATACCTTTTTTGTTTTTTAATACCGAGATAAAAGTGTAGTATTTGTGAGTATTACTAGATCTGCTTTAGGGAGGTATACACATACATACACACATATATACACACACACCCTTTGTTTGGACCGGACTAACACAGTGTTTTTCAGGAGGGTGGCTGCAGTGTGCCGGTGGCGGTGAACTCTGTCATTGAGGATTCCCAGGTATAGACTTCTTGTTATAGCTTGAATTTATCTTTAACACATTTGTGTGTACTCTGTCATATGTGACCCCTGTGCTTTGCTTACTTATTCCTTTTGTTTTCTACTTACTGTTGCCTCATGCATATTGGAAATGTTCGCTGTTTCTTTTTTTGTAGCTCTACCTCACTGGTGCCGTGTATAGCCTGGACGGATCGGATTGTCTGAAAGAGACAATGCAGACTAGTATATGTTCCCCACTTGAGGTGAGCAATGTTTGAAATAACCATCATTGATATATATACTGGTGTAAGAAAACTACACAGTGCTCCACTCAAAAAAACCAAACAAAACAAAAAAAACCCTACCTAAAGCCAGTATTGTGCATTAAGATTAAACAGGGTACTCCTTCAGTTTTCTCTAGTGTGTGTGTGTGTGTGTGTGATCAGAGATGGGGCTAGGAGTTGGGAGACTTACACAAGCAACAAAACTATGCTGGGAGTGGGATGAGCAATAATAAATATTTAAGTGCAGATTTCATTCTTACTCAAGGGTCAATGTTAACCCATTATAATGTAAAAACACATTTTGGGGTGTATTGACTGACCTGTATTATACACCCCCTTGGCTAGATTATGGGAAAAAATGGGGATGAGTCCCTTCTATTCATAAGAACGTACTGACCAGGTTCATTCACAGAACTAGTGGAAGCAGGACTGTGCTGAGGACGTAGATCGTGTGCGCATGTGAAATGGATTTAGTGCCAATATAAAAAGAAAATGCTTCTCTCCTAGGATGTTGAAGGACCCAATGATGACGCACAGCATGTCGGGATCACGGCATTAGGTGTGCCACGTGCTGCTTTGGATGCTGCAGAACATTTAGGAACACAATTAGCTGATCTGCTGCTGAGCCAAGGGGCTAGAGAGATCCTAGTGGTAGCAAGGCAACTGAATGATTCCAGATGATGCGAAACATAGGAACGTAAACATCAAATATTGTATTTCAGGCCCTTTGCTGGATTCATATTCGAGCCTGTTACTTTATATTGTTTAATGTCCTTATTGTGAAATAACTAGAGCTATGTACATGTATGCTAAGAAAAAGTCCCATTTTGTGATGTTGGCAAACTAAACAGATCCTGCCACATAAGCTATACTATCCTAAACTCCAAAAACATGAGCATAAAATAGTAACACAGCACTGAAAAATAAAAAAATGTTTTGCAAGCGTCTGATTACATGTACAGCAGGGTGACCCAGACAAAATGTAATCTCTAGTGGGAATAAAAGTGAAACATTTATGGAAGAAAGTACGACAATGTTTTTTTTGCCATTTTCATTTGGGGAGTACCTGAAGGTTTTACAGACGCTACAAATACATACATATATACTGTTTATTAAAGTGAAATCCAAAAGCTGCCAGCAATTATATGATGATGTGTGTCTTGATATCATCTGGTGTTCATAGAACCTTGAAGACAATACTGTGTATATGTTCAGTTCTCTGTTGCGCATGCACGAGAAGCTTTCCGCCATATGTACTCTGCAGTGGAAGAAGCCGTTGGAGTTAAATACCAGAATTCAGTAAGCTAAAGAATTCATGCACAGATACACACCGTAAACTTGCTAGGGTCCCAACACAATGGCCTCTAATATGCAGTTAACATAAATGGGATTGGAGTGCAGATTTAAACTGCTGAGTGTCCTCACCCACTGATATATTGCACTCATTCATTAAGTAAAGCCCTTTAGGGCGTACAAGTACGTCCTGACTCTCTTGCAGGGGTAGGGACGTATCGTTTGACAGCCTGGACTCCCTCAGTCAGCAGAAACCAGCATAGCTAGCTTTCTGCTGACCGATCGCTTGTAACGGCTGCCGGTGCGGGCGTCCACCGGTAAGCCATTGCATTCAAAATGCCTGATTTCGTGATCGGGCGGGAGGTCACCGGAGGACAGGATATCCCCTGCAGGGTCTGTCTTCCCCTATTGGCCAATGATGCAAACTGTCATCCCCACTGCAAGTCTATTGACAGCTATCAAAATTACCTCAAGCTTGAATGTTTGGTCAACAAAGTCAACGTGAGCAAAAATCTGCAGAAGTGATCCCTGCCCAGACCCCACATCTCATCTCTGATCATTAAAGCGGATGAGTTATTAATGGAAAGTAAGGGTTATTTGGCATTCTACACAATCAGCGACCAGAGTTGCATCATAAAATCAGATCTTCCCATATAATCTGCTATATGGTCCCCGTACATAATGAACCCGAAGCCTATAAAGTCTAATGCCACAAGTGAATATATTCACTGAAGTTTGGTAAATGGCCAAGTTCGCGTTTAATCATATTGGACTAAAACGTTGCAGCAATCTATAAGTCCCCTAAAAAAGCCGGAATCGTTCTGTGGGCTGAAATTGTAGATTTCCTCAATAAACCTGTTCTAGTGGAATCCGCTTGGACAGAGACTCAGCTAGTTTTTGGGGTGGTTTTTACTATTTGCAAAAGAACAAATAGCAACAGTGCTGGTTCAGAAAACGACAGCACCGAAAGGGGTCCGGCGAGACCGGTAATGCGGCCTTTAACTAACAAAAAAACCACACACCGAGTTTCAGAGAAAGGTATCCTGAGTCAATCCACACAATCAGTAACACGTCAGTGTGGTTTTAGACAGCATGAAAAACATTTCTATATATCTGTTTGTAGGATATATATTCACAAATAATTAACAAAAAAGCTAACCACGCCCACCTGGGCTTTAATAAACGCGGGTAGTGCGATGGGCCTGTGATTCAGAATTGTATCCCCTATCACAGCAAGGAATATACATTTACAAAAATGCTGTTTAAGCGTTATTTATTAAAAACGAGGAAATAAAATCTCGTCACAGTAATATTTAGGAATACATGCCGCAACACGTCTTCCACATTTAAAACGCGCGCAAGTTTCGGGCTGGACCAATCAGAAATCCAGTTTCTGCACTTCCCCCACTTCCGTATTTAAATGCTGGTTACTCGAAACTAATATGTAAATTATGTTAAGGACTGCATTATTTAGAGAGAAATTGTTTTACCCGACTATTATATCATTGACATAAAGAAGTAATGTTGGTAATGTCCTGATACATATATTACATTATATATATAAATATTATGCCACCATTTCCGCAAGAATTTGTATAAGGACATTTTGGAATTACGCGCCCCTTTTTTTTTTTTTTTGTAAGGCTTCGGACCGAGCCAATCAGACAATGATTTGCCTTTAATCCCCTCCTCTGCCATGCTGCCCGCCAAACTCTGGCCAATGAGGGCACAGATCTTCGTGTATAAATATAACAGGCGCGCCTCCTTTGTTACATTCCTTTTAGAAGGTCGTTGTGTGTGCTGTAGAAGCAAGGATTGCGAAAATGTCCGGCAGAGGAAAAACCGGTGGCAAGACACGGGCTAAGGCCAAGACTCGTTCATCCAGGGCAGGCCTTCAGTTTCCTGTAGGTCGTGTCCACAGACTACTCCGGAAAGGAAATTACGCTGAGCGGGTTGGAGCTGGCGCTCCTGTCTACCTGGCTGCGGTGCTGGAATACTTGACGGCGGAGATCTTGGAGTTGGCGGGTAACGCGGCAAGGGATAACAAGAAAACGCGCATTATCCCTCGCCATCTCCAGCTGGCTGTCCGTAACGATGAAGAGTTGAACAAGCTGCTGGGCGGTGTCACCATTGCCCAAGGAGGCGTGTTACCCAATATCCAGGCAGTGTTGCTGCCAAAGAAGACGTCCGGCCCCGCCACGGCTCCCGTTAAATCCTCGGGAAAGAAAGCGTCTCAGCAGTCCCAGGAGTATTAGTTGCCGCCGTCTCTAATGCATGAAACCAAAGGCCCTTTCCAGGGCCGCCCACAACCGTAAAAGAGCTAATGCTTACTAGCCGACCGCGTTTCTTTGGCCCCCGAATATATGGTAAAGGCGCTTTCAGTGCAATTGGGGTGGGTGGCTATAGGTGCCCCGAAGAAAGGCGATAGCTGTGGAAATATCCCCCCCCCCCATCTGGCGGGTGTTGGGAAGGCATTTCACACTCCGCCCTAAGTGGGTCTTTTTGTCCAGGACAAAGAGTCCCTTCTTGCGGCCATGGTTTCCTTGTACAGAGCAGCCGCCGCTGCTGAGCAGTAACCCAGTCAGCGCCATTCCTCGGTACGCACCCGCCCCTCACATGGCACCCTATTGTATTATCGTGGGTTTGGGTAGCCCTGCTTGTCCCAAAAACACATTCTCAATGCAAAATGAGCGATGCTTGGTTCATGTAAGCAGATTACTCCTCACTGCCTGCCGTCGATTTTCAGGTTATTGTTTGCTTCATTTAGAACTTGGGGGGGGGCGCGCCTGCAACTCCCATCATGCAATGCTGACTGTGATGTGATGTGATGTGAGAGGTCTGTAAAACTCATCCGCTCTTATTTTTATGAAAAATCTCTAAAATATGGAAGGGAGCCGCTGTACCTATAGTGCCAATCACTGGCCTTCCCCTACCCTGGGCTGCTTCTCGGTGCGGTGGAAGGCAGCTGAGTAAAATAGGTTTTTTTTATTATATGTGTAAAGGGAATCTCCGCCAAGGCCTAGATAAGGAGGGAAAATCAGGACTGGTTTATCTACACAAGAGCGCAATAAAAGCACATTAACAAAGCAAGCTAGGATCTCAGGTGAGTGAAGAAAAGATCGAAGAGGAAGAGAACCAATCATGATGCATGAGGGGCAGGGTGATGGTTGCCAACAGCCATTTTGGCTGCCTGCTCCAGCGACCTGACCAGTGACCACTACTTAAAGGCAGCATTTAAAGCTGTTGATTGGTTGTTTTTCTAGTAAGCAGGTATTTCTCTTCTACCCAGAGTCTCGCATTTAATAAAGGCCTAGCCCTAGACCACTATCCCTCCTACACCAAACTGTACAGCAGGTACTATGAATTCTAGTGGGAAGGGTTCTCCTGGCATCTGCAAAACACATTCATCGCTGCAGTGTGCTGTTCACTACTCCAGCCAATACTTGGCATTGCGCAGTGATCTTCGGCCACATGAAGGTCACGTGCAAAAAAACCCCCGGGCTTTATACTGTGCAGAAAAGTTGCAAGCTATTAAAACAGTAGATCTTTTCTATTATGCATCAGAACAAACAAAACAACGAACAGAGGCTCAATTCTTGTCCATTGTTGTCCCTGCTGGTTTCAAGGTGGTGTTTAGCACAATGTTAAGCTGGGCTTCTAGTGCCTGTCCAAAATAATATAGAATAACACGGAGAAGGTAGGCGCTTCTCCTATTGATCACCCCATGAAGATTGGAGAGGGTAACTAACTAGGCGCAAGTGTATGAAAGTGCTCACTTACCCATTGTGTGCAGTTACTTACACCCCCTACCAACCACTCATTGGTTGTTTTGTGCAATACTTATTTTTATTTGTTAGTCTTAATGCCTGATTTGAATTCTGCTTTTTATATCACGAGACTACGGTGTGTGCTGGATAAAAAGGCATATAGAAGCCTCTGCAGTGCATATACATGATATAGACTTCTATATTTTGAAGTAATAATTCAAAAAAAATCTTTTTCAAATGTTCTCTATTTTTTACCATATTACTTGACCCTGAAAAATACAATGTATAGAAAAATGGCAAAAAAGGGTTAGGAAACCCAAGATCATGACAGGGTTAAGAGGCAGGGCAAATCACTGCTTATATTGTCTCGAGTTCAAACATAATCAACTGATCGCAAGTATATTAGCATCATAGGTTTCAAAAAGATCCAATCAGTTGAGAGAATATTGGCCACACCTGCGAACGTAATAATAGGGACATGGTCACGTTACAAACATCGCCTAATCCTAACCAATCAGAAGGCACCATTTCTGGTTATAAATCTCCGTGGCGCGGGGTGCCGGTTACCATTAACCGTGGTATTGCTGTACGGCGATTATTTTGCTGAAGAAATAATGTCAGGCAGAGGAAAAAGCGGCGGGAAGGTCAGGGCCAAGGCAAAGACTCGATCGTCCAGAGCAGGCCTGCAGTTTCCCGTTGGTCGCGTACACCGTTTGCTCCGGAAGGGGAACTATGCTGAGCGCGTTGGAGCGGGGGCCCGGTCTATTTGGCCGCAGTGCTTGAATATTTAACAGCAGAGATTTTAGAGCTGGCCGGCAATGCTGCCCGGGACAACAAAAAGTCTCGCATCATTCCCCGCCACCTTCAGCTGGCAATCCGCAATGATGAGGAGTTAAACAAGCTGTTAGGAGGGGTAACCATCGCCCAAGGCGGTGTCCTCCCCAACATCCAAGCTGTCCTGCTGCCCAAGAAGAGTTCCGGTTCTTCCACAGGCTCCGGCAAGAAGGCCTCACAGCAGTCGCAGGAATATTAAGATGTAATCTGCGCTCCAGGCGTGTTTTCGGTGTCTCCCCTGTTAAAATGTCTATATGGACGCACCTTCATCAATAAATGAGCACTTCTCAGCCCACAGTGTCTTTTCTCCATTTCCTCACCGTAACGGCCGCGCAATTACGCAGCTTTTGCTTTGTGAGGGATTTAGAAGAGTTACTACCTAGAATGCTGTGCGTGTACGGGGAAGAAGTCAGGGTCGGTGATATACCGGCTCACCCCTCTGTACCGAGCAGAACCCCGTCTGAGAGTTAAAACTTCCTCAGGAGAAACATCCCAGCGCGGGGCTGGAGGGGTCTGCAAATCCAACACAAAGTGAACCATTCATGGATTATTACACCGAGCCCACGGCGGATAAAAGCAGAACGTTCTCTATGGAGTAACACCTGCCATGTTCCCTCACAGATGTGTGTGCAACACATCACTCAGTCTATATCATGTTTACAAAATAAAAAAAAATAATTCCAAATTAAATAAATGGTTTATTAAATCTTCAGTGCTGTATTTGCATGTCAGTGGCCCAAGTATTAGCCTTATAGGCCATCCCACCGCAGGGAGGTTCAGTTTTAGCCAATTGCAGTGAAAGGATACCTAGTAGCAGCCATCTTGGAATAAATACACAGCCAGGTGGGCTTTGTGGTGCTGTCTAAAGCAAGAGAAGCACAACAAATAAACACTGAGCATTGGGTGGGCACTATGGGCTGTGGCTATATGTAAGAAGCCGGCCCAGGCAAGTTTCTCCGTTAAGTACATTTGCTACCAGCTCCAACCAACTTGTTTTGATTACAAATAGCCCATTTGTTTGGCGTCGTCCATGATAACGTCTTACTTGGGTTGACAGAATTCCTATGAAATCGTCAGTAAAGGACCACTGAAAAGGAAGGACCCTCGAGCCATACTTTTGGTGGAAACCAGAAAGCCAAGTTACCTATAGGGCGTTTTCCTTGCGCACGCGCCACATGTATCTTGTCAGTAAGTACGTAGCAACATGTACTGGCCTTGTGATTGTTACTGGAAGCAGAAGAGCGGGAAAGCATACAACATTTTAAATGTATGTTCCTTAAATTCGTTTTCCTGGTTTTTACGGGCAGGTGGATGCTGCGTTTGCTCTTTTTGCGGCCGTACTTTTTTTGCATAAGGATTTCTGACACAACCGGCACCTCATTGAATAATACGTTCCATAATAATAAGTGAATTAAATGATTTGTACGGATTTACGCCATGTGATAATATAGCTGTGGTTATGCCATTTTAAATCCTCAATTATTTCCAGTGTCCCCAATTGAAATCTACTGTCCCTACATGTAATTATGTATGTTGTAAGCCACATCATGCGTGACAGAATTGGGGGCCATCTTCTTATGACCTGGAAACCACTTGGAGATAAGAATTAGCTTGCAGAGGACCAGAGGCAGGTAAGTACTCTTATGAAACATAGGAATATATGATAGAGTTACTACTTACGCTACGTTTTATAACTATTACATATCTATTCCTTAAATCACAGGACAAAAAGAAACGTAAAAGTAAGGTGCGGTTCCCTGCTTATAACAGATTAGACAGTGACAGCGGGTTACAGCGCAGGATTATGCGCCAGCTCCCTTTCTTATAGGAACAACTGCTATTTCTATATAAATTTCTTCTGGTCTCCAGAAACCAATATAAATGTGTGCCATAGCACTAAACAGACATTAAACGTAAATAATAAAAAAAAAATGATGTATTAACTGAACTATGCATTTACACAAAACATAACACCCCCCTGTCTCGCTCCGTGGACTCATTCGGTAATATTTTTTGGAAATAAAGGCTAAAAGCACAGACAGTATAAATTGTCTCAGGATACTTGAAAAATGGCACAAAGCAGGACCAAGCTCATCTCCGACTCTTCTATTGTCCCCTAACTCCAATACATAAATTACGTAATAAATTACTTAATAACCATAATATAAAAAATCTTGCCTATATGCAACACTCACTCAAGCTGGGGGTATCAGGAGGGCCGTCCTAACTGACCAAATTCATACTGCGTTATGAAGGGCCAACCTTGGCAGGTTTTCCCTACACAGACGTCAGAGCTGGCCCTGCCTAACGCATAGTTCTATCAAACAACCTCTGACTTTATATGTTATACAGAGGTAAGCAATCTTTTCTTCAAATGTTCCAAAACAAGAAAATGTACAAAAACGTATGATATACATTTGGGGGGTTATACTGCTTAATAGTAAATCCCACTGAAACATCTGTTGCATATTAATTAAAAGAATGAAATTGGTAGTATCCGTTTATATACATTATAAAATGTCAAGTACAGAAGGACAAATGGCCAGAAGGATTAAAACATATAAAACCGCTTTACATATTTAAATATTTATGATATGCCTTTTTATAGTCATTTCCAGAGTCTTTATACACATTGGTTAAGTTCTAAAATAATCTTAAGGGCCTTTGTTAACATTTAGATGCCAACAGGACCAGAATCACCAGCAGTCCTTTCCCGTTTAAGAGGCGCATACAGGCCTCCCAAGGATTTAAAACCCAGTAGAGGCAGTCATGTTGGCTTGTCCTCCCCATGTAATATCCCCAGCAGCGGTGCTGTGCTTGTTATCACGCGTCGCTCTAACACCATTCAGGTGAACGTCAAACATCGTAGAAGAGCCGAACCAGCTGGTAACGGATCAGAAAGGCACAGCAACTCCCGACGACCTGCAAGATATATTGCATACGTTTAATAAATGTGTCCTGAAATCAGAAGATATGAAAATTCCAATTCTCATCTACCTTAAAGTCTGATGGTCTCTGCCTGTTTATTAGTGTATTTTATAATGCACACAATTATTTTTATTACTTCACAACATCCTTCAACCCAGTGTTTGTGCAGTCAATAATTATTATGATTAGAATTATGATTCCTGCTAAGGATTTCACATCATGAAGCATCTAGTCCTTCAGCATTAGCAGACTACGCAAAATACTGCCTGAAATAAATACAGAAATAAGTGCCATAAAATACATAGAGCCAACACTTCCAACCATTCCAAACACAGCAAAGTGACACCAGTGACCATGTACTGGTACCGAAAAAAAACTAAGACTTATTTAACGTCGTTTCAGTGACTGATCCATTGATTATGCAGCACCAGCTCAAACATTCTTGAAGGAGAAACTTGCCAGGGTTGGCTTTTCATAATTCATGAAGTCAGTGATGTTCAGGTGAGCTCAGATGTATAAACAGAGAGCATCACACGTCTGATTTCAGTAGGAGCAGTGATGGGTACATCACACGTCTCATTTCAGTAGGAGCAGTGATGGGTACATGGTTGTAGTCTATAGACCCCAAATACCCAAAAAAAACGTACTAGTTTCCTAAAACACGTGAATCAATTGCAGCTCTATTTTTTTTCCAGGCGGCTGCCAAATCATTTTGCAATTACCTTAGTTGTTTATCTTCCATGTTTGTCTTAGATGATTTCATTCAGGGGTTAATTAGAATCCCCAGGAGTTAATGAATCAATCCTACACATGACTTTAAATCTCGTTGTCGGCTGTAACAGCAATAAACTCTTATGCCACTTCCGGACTCACCTGGATGAGAAGCAGCAGCAATGTCAGGTTCCTCTCATGGGTTGGCCCAGTTAGCTTCAACACAAAGTTTATAAGCGTCATATTATTTATCTCCGTGAATTCTCCATCTTCACCCTGTTCCCGTTTGACATGAACTACACCCAGTGTTTCTGTGACCTGAAGGAGCAGGGTGGTAGTGTTAAACTCAGAAGCTAAAAATACGTCAGACATTTTGTTGTTCTGTATATGGAAATCACAAGTGGCGTACAATGTCCAGTTACCGTCTACGAATCCACACGACTGGAGCATCGCTTTCATTAAGTATGCGATGCAACCATTCATATGGTTTTTTGAGACTTCCGGCATGGAAGGGGTGAATGGCTGGGACGCGGCGTGCACACAGCTACTTTCTTCATGACGTTCCATGCAACTTTTCGGGACACTTTTTTCATGGCCGCATAAAATGTTATGACTGTTTTAAGGGGGTTATTAGAAATACATATTCCAAAGAAAAATAAAATAACTGAAAAACTACATAATTTATGTAATTCTCATATATTATGTCACATTTGACATTATATTAAAAATTACATAATATATATGAAGGGAAGCTGAATGCATCCCGAGATATTTACCTGAATTAGAGGGTTAAAACTTACATCTACCTTAGGCCAAGCAAGGTGCAAGAATGAGAAATTCCAGAGAGGAAACAATACCTTTATGATGAAAGCACCAATTTCAGACAGTTCGTTTGTCTTGAACTTGGAGTAACTCATGCCCAGTTTTCCAGTGCCAGGGTCAAGTCTGCAAGGAGAACGCCGGTAACGAGAGATAAAGGCATGAGCGCATTTTATAGAAACATGAAAGAACCATTCTGAAATTCTATTCACCACATGCAAGGGTTTTTACCTTGGCAATCGGTGCCGTGGACAGGGGATGATATGAAACAGCTGTGGTAGAGAATACAGGAAGTTTAGCACTTGCGGAATGAAGAACAGCAGCATGGTTTTACTGAAGTGCCCCACAATGCCAACTACTGCAAACGTCATCCCAGCGAAGTAACAGAACGTGTCGCCAACGAAGACGCGGGATGGATACCTGAAAGAAGCAACCACCAAAAGGTAAATACGTACAGCTGATGTATGTAACTCCTGTGTCTGCCCACAAAACAATCTACAAGCCAAATGCCCATTTTGTACTAAAAAAAATAAATGTTTTTACACATGCCGGTAAAACACCAGCCTTTGTTCTCACCAGTTATGGTACAGCAGCCCAAGAGTTGTGAAGAAGAACGGTATGAGGAAGTACAGAGAAAAGAGATGGTCGCTGTGGCAATCCCCTAGGAAAGAAGAGAAATGTTACAATCATGCATTTTGGGAATTAAACACAAAAAGTACACGCGTGTGCGATGATGTCCTACACAAAAGCAACAGTGCGGCGGGAAGCACAATGTATTTAACGATTAGGAGTACATTATCAAGGTTTTCCAAATAATGGTACAGAAACACTGATGATGGAAACTTCATGTTTTGTTTAATTTGCACAGTACCGTTCAGGGAGCTTTCAGTGCATAAAGCAAATAATCCGTAACAGATCTGCCCTTTTAAGGTTTTGCTATGAAGCCTTTTTGGTTTGGCAGAGATAACTGTAGCAAAAAAATGCCGCTAGATAGAAAGTGCTGTAGTATACATTACAATATGCCAACATCCAGTGTTTTGTGAATGACAAGTGAATATGGTTTAGAATCTGCTTAATGTATTTGTACCAATTACACAAAACCACAGGTAGTTTTCTTCCCTCTTTCTTTCAGAGTCCCGGCTGAGATAGGGCCCGTGCCTCGAGGCAGCCTGCGACCTCTTTTTCCTGTCTTCTCATAACGATTCAAAATAGCTTAGAAAGGGCCCTTCCGACCAGGACTGCACCGGGGCCCTGTGGTTTATAGTTACTCCCCTGTTAGCGTGTTTATTAATACATGCAAGAGGAAGGCACACTTACCATTAAGCTCAGCAATATTAAAGATGATAATGGAGCCAGCAATGATTAAAGACTGACCGGCTTCCAGCCCATTGATTCCAGCAAGGATGTTGATGGCATTGGTGCAGAAGACAGCCAGCATGCCCATGTACACGTAATACAAAAGACCTGGGGGATAGAACGATACGGCTCAAAATTCCCATTTACCAAGGAACGAGAATAGCGCTAAAGTTGGCACGGAAGCAGCCAGAAATCATCTCTAGAGCATTGCATTATTATGAAAGTTAAGCCATACGAGGGTCTTACTCACCCAAGTCCACGTGAAGCCCCAAAAGTGGTCTGAAAGGTTTGGGCACAACAATGGTAGTGTTACCGAACGTGGTGAAGTAGACCATAAGGAGAGGGAGGGAAGCCGCGGTTGGCAACAGTAACTTGTGGCGCCAGCGAAGATTCAGGACATCATCCGCAAACCCCAGAAAGATCATGCAGCAAATTGCAAGGAGGGACCCAATGAGAGCCACAAACTGCATGAAAACAGATATATAGATTTACGTGTACATATTACTGGGGAGGAACAAGAATGACTTCATTGGAAACGGCAGCATGACACTCACAGGCGCACATACATGTATCTGAGCACCCGAGACGCTCTCTTACTACGAGACGTGATACAGACATTCCCCGGTGAGACGTTTCTTTGATTACACCTTAATCATGTGAGGGAGCCTAGAAAGGTGCCGAGGGATAAGAAAGCAGAACACAGGGCAAAGAAAAAAGGCAGCAAATACCTCATGGTGAGGAAACTCTCTGCACTCGTCTTCCACAAAACACCCGAGAAACGGCACAGGAATGAAGCAGAACAGGACAAGAAGGAAGACAACTCCGCTGATGACTCCTTGTGCTTCCGGGCTGCAGAAACAGTGACAACCACACTAAGAAACGGCACGCGGGTGACATTGCCAGCCGCAGAGCGCATTAACGCGCGCCCACACAGGAGGTTTGTGTCAGAGCCTAATGACAGCACTGATTATATATATATGTGCGTGTTTATATGTATATATATTATATGTTCTATGTTCAGTGTTAAATGTAGCGCACAAGCACATGTGTGAAATGTTACCACTTTAAAAGTGACAGGTCCAGTCCACTGGTTACCATGGTGATAAGACTGTGTTTAAACGAGTAGCGCACACACTCTGCACAGTTCGTACGCGGCGTCCCTTACATCATCTCTTTGCTCTTCTTGTTCATATCGGTTCCGTACAGTCTCGCCGCTATAAAGTGCTCTTTGAAAGCCGGGATAAATGTAGCGGTGGCCAGTCCGCCCAGCACCGACCCAGCCAGGTTTACCAGCAGCGGGAGACCCGGCATGTTTCCAGAGCAATATTCTTCCTGTTTCTCCCCGG
This sequence comes from Spea multiplicata, assembly GCA_009364415.1. NCBI lineage: Eukaryota > Metazoa > Chordata > Amphibia > Anura > Pelobatidae > Spea > Spea multiplicata. The sequence goes on from VKOC01005997.1 coordinate 26,447, forward strand.
ACCATGATCACTGTGACACTGACTCTCCAATGTATTGCCTCCACGTGTTCTGAGTGTTGATTGGAGGATACAGCAAAGGATGTGACGTAATTTAAAGACGCACGAACATAAAATGTATCTAGAATGCTTATGTAACGTTTGTACGCTTCATATTAACTGAAGTACGATTGACATGTAAAAGTACGACACTTCGGGATAGTGCCCCTCCCCCCAGCACCGTCAGCGGCGCGGTAAAGCGGGGAAGAGAATACGGCCCTCATATTTAAAGTGTTAACTATAGCTCGCGGAGGATCATGGGATTTATGCATCTGGAAGGACCGTCAAGCCCTGTCCTCCGGTTCTCCTTCGGTATAAACGCGGTGGGCGGGGCTTGTAGGAGGGCGGGGCCGTGTGCAATAGTTCCGGGAAGAGCTGAAGTGAGATTTAAAGACACAGTGTGACAGGTCGCTGACAGGAGCGGCGATGCTGTCTTTGCAGCAGGGGGATGGCGTAGAGGAGACAGGCGAGCTTTTGTGATGACAGCCCCGGGTCCTCGCTCTGAGATACGGATCCGGTTTTCACCGCACTTGTATCCATATTTCCTCTGGTTAGAGAGCCCCGGTATATACGATCCGTGCCCAGTAGCTACGCGATAAACTGCACTGATCGCTGCCGCTCGTTAGGAGGGTGATGGAGAGCTCACCGGCCGAGGCTGCCCTGTTCGGGCTACCGGAATTGCAGTTCGCCGCCTTATTACTGCTCTTTGCGGCCTCTCTCATCACAGTCCTAGCTTGGCTATTTCAAGTGACTCGGGGATCTCCTCGCCCTCCTCCGCCTGGTGCCCGCGCCCTGCTCACCGCTCTGTGCGGCTTCCCTTCCATCAGAGAGAGCTGGAGCAGAGCCTGGGCCCGAGCTCTCAACCGGGAGGCGTCCCGAAGCCGGGTAAGAACCTCTTACACCACCCGCGGAGTCGCTCTATAGAAACGAAACTAATCGGTCCTTGATTCACAAGCCATACCGTACGTTCCCTCACTGTTTTAGCCTCTACCGCTTCCACTGGTAGGCTGTTCCACCTATCTACCTCCTCTCAGTAAAGTGAAACTTCCTTTCATTACTATACATGCTTGTTGTGTATTACAGAGAAGCGGTTATATTTCTACATTTGGTAATTACCTTTGCGTAGGAGTATTTCATCCCACATATAGGAACCCCAGCATGCGTGTATTGTACACGCGTTAAAGAGGCCTGCGGCTTTCTTATGGCTTCAGCTCTGCGTTGACGTGTTATGTGTGCCTTAATATTATTATTTATTAAGCACCAACAGATGACGCAGCGCTGTACAATTTGGTTGGGGCCGTTAACACGCGTAACAAACATACATGAATACATCGAGAGCCGTCAGGAGAAGAGACCCGGCCTTAAAGTACTTTATACAATCCTCCTGGCAGGAATGGTGGGTTTATGGGGCACCTGGCTTACAATCTAAGTTGTAATACATGCATAGCGTGCGTGCGCCATACGTGCTTGTATACGTATACAGACAGATGCACTCGCCATACACGCATGCATACAGACGGATGCGTGTGCGTGTGTAGACGGTATCCCGAGCGTATTCCCTGGTGTCTGCGGTGAGGTCTGTGAAGCTCCGTATTACATCGTTAAACCGTCCAGGCAGTGTTGTTGCGTGCCGTGTGCGTGTGCGTGTGCAGCCGGCCGCTTTCTGCTTTCCTTTTTATGTATTTTTTTTTTACCTGTGATTCCTTACATCCCTGATTAACCCCTTGCGTGCCAACGAGCGCGGACAGGCTACGTGGGTGTACGGAACACGCAGGTTGGCGGTTGGAGGTGCTGGGTTTCTGGCCTCTGCGTGTTATTTGTATAGACGGCGTGTGTGGCGGGATTTACGCATTTGAGATATGACGGGACCCCTGAGGTTTCTGCGCTATGTAACGAGAGCCTCGCTCACAAGCTTACAGTCTACGTGACGTTAACACTTAAGCGATGACCTCACGACGCGTGACCCGGGGATCTTTCTATGAGTGTGAAAAGCATTTGTAGACGTGATTCCAAGCGCCCTGGGGGGGTTGCGCCGTCGCCCTGGGGGGGTTGCGCCGTCGCCCTGGGGGTTGCGCCATCTCCCTGGGGGTTGCGCGTCCGCAGACTGCTGCTGGATAAAATGGTTTCTTTTGGCGATAGGTTTTGTTTGCAGGTCGTGTCCGGCTGCCACCTGTCTGCCTCGTTTGCCGATGTATTTGGTTAACAAATTAAACTAAATTCTCCTGACGCCGTGTGTTTAAGACAACACACCAAAAGCGTGTGGGCTGTGGGATCCGGCTCCCGGCCCACAATCGTGTGTTTTGTTTTCATATATTTACATTTGTACCCGACCCCCCCCCCCCGGTTTAGGAGCTGTTCCCAACCATCATATCAGACATACGGTATATATCACCACTAGGAAAATGTCCGAATTATAAAATGATTTCACAAAATACAACGTTTATAAAGTACAGATCGATCCGTGAAATGTTTGCCGGATATAAATGATCCGTTTCCTAAAGAATTGGACGAATTGGATCGACAAATTCGTTCAGTTATCGGGAAATCACGTTAATCGATAATTACATTAATAATTGGGAAAACAATCGGTTCGGTGCTAACCCTAAACTCCACCCAGGCACACACCCGTGATACGGCATATTGTCACAGCTGCACACGTCTCACACACGCTAACACTAACACAAACTAACATACATGTACTTACACACACAAACCAACATACATGCACTAACACATACATGCATCGAGCAGATTCATGCGCAGCTATCGGGAATCGATAATAGTGGCAGCCTGGTCCGGGTAAAACCTGAAGCTTTATTTCCGCGTCATAAAAGTGTGAGGAGAGCGCAGTTTCGCCTCTTGCTCAATCAGGGGCTGTTTTCATTGGTTCTCTATGAGGTGCGCGTGAATCAGCTCTTTTTGCTTTGGGATAGTCGGCAGCTATGGCCATATTTTGTTGCGGTAACGGCAGCCGGGGATTGGTTTAGGTAGCTCCGGTGGCGCATGCAGGATAGTATAATGTTGTTGGAATTCATGTGCGTTAGATGTACTCTGTCTGATAAGAACATGTTCTGCCCGTTTAATCTGCCCATTTTTCCAGATGTAAAGACCTTAACCAGTCCTGTTTATATCATCTCTGTGTTATCTTATATGTATGATTATTTTAGGTGATTCCTGGCGGCACTTGTTCCGTTGATATGGTGGGGAACTCTAGGTTGCCTCCAAGCTTAGTTTGTTATATCATTCTTTCGGTACATTAAGTTCCAAATAGTGACTGCAACATTGTTTTTTCCCCCCCGATTTGTTTTAACTTGTACCCGTACTGTTTCTCAGGGCTCGGTACAGCTGCTGTTTGAAGAGAGTGCTGCGCTCCAGCCCGACACTCGCATCTCTCAGGTGACCTGCACCAACCAGGCCGACAGCAACATGGTAAGAGAACGCTTCGTGGAGATGACACACGGGGGCCGCCACCAGCCCCCCTCTAACATACAGTAATAACGACGCAGCGGCCACTTACAGAACGCCTAAAAGCCCCAAAAATCTAACGTGAAATGGAGCGTTTGGGAGGTTTATTGACTTACCGTCTGTTTCATTGGGCTGGAGTTTATTAACGAGTCCTAAACCTGTTCTTGAGGTAGGAGAGACGGCTTGGACTTTTAGCTGGTTCTTGTGTCTCTGCTCGCTGCGTAAACACCAGCTCCATTATATTTGTACATGTGATGGATGTATGTATGTATGTAAAGGTGTGTGTGTGTATATATATATATATATATATATATATA
>VKOC01005998.1:0-24563 GCA_009364415.1 Spea multiplicata
AAGTCACGCCTTGCACAGTTGATTAGTTCTATTTAAGACTTTTAATTTATTTAGACACTTTACTGAAAGATAAGTGGACCAATGATGATCATTTCTGGATGTCGTCTGTTGACAACATAAATGGGTAGTTACTTAAAAACTGACTTTCAAAATAATTAAAAGTATTTTGAGTAATCTTAGAAATATATTTGTCTTAAATCCAAACAAAATATGATTTTTTTTTTATTTGCCATGTGTTAACAATTTATTCTTCAAGCCAGATACAAACGCTTACAAAAGCAAAGCACACCATGGACCCATTTATCAGTAACCAACAGCACAGTTCAAGTGCAAATACCATAGATTAAGATGCTAAGACGGCATTTCCTCTTAAAAAAGCACATATTTGAAGCATCATAAACTGGGAGTTTATAAATAACTGCAGTACATTTTTGCAACAGCAGACTTACATATACATTGAATTAAGTCTTCTGGGAAATTATACAGAGCAGTGTTGCATAGAAACCTCAGGCGAAGTTTACACAATGATAAACATCAATGCTAAAAGCATACCTTTCAAGTGTTCCTCTTTAAGAGAAATATTCCCTCTCTGGGCCCCAAATCCAATTTTTCCTCCCCTGATTTCTCTCAAAAAGTTTTCGCAGTATGAGTGTATCACAGTGTTCTACAGTTTTACAAGTAATTGAGGTTGAAAAAAAGATCTAAGTCCATCACGTTCAACCCTTCTACTTATCCTTCCTACTTTTGAAAACCCAACTCCAATTAAGCTATTTTTTTTTTAGTTTTGTCTTTTTTCTCCTTGGACCGTGAAGCTATGATGTATGAAATCTTCGCTCTTCCGGTCTTAAAGGATGGCCGATTGTTCTTTGTACATTTCTGTTAATGAACAGGTTACTGGAGAGGTCTTCATATTGGCCCATGGACATATTTACACATTGCCATTTGTGTATAAGAAGGACATAACATGCTCTAACAGATTAAATTGGGTGACTGAAATGTATTCTTCTATATGCCTTACTTATTTTCACAAGTAACTAAACAGTTGCAAAGTCCTACCCCTCTAGTCATGCCTCTAGCCGCACTAAAGCATCTGCATGTTGGTAGGAAAAGTATTACCACCGTCATTCTTTGGATAGCTAACTACATCACTAAGTTGAAAAAAAAAAAATGTAAGGAAATATTTTCATAAAAATGATTTGATGTAACAGCACTGACAATGACACATTGTTGGACTGTGGTGTGTTTTAAGCATAAAAAAAGTCATTTCTGTTGCGATATGAAAGCAACCATTTGCTGGACACAATGCCAGTATACTTCATAATAAGAATTCTTATGGTAAACTTACAAGAAGATAAATTGGTCAAGAAATGAATGGAATAGAAAAATGTGTGATGTATGTTTCTAGGCATACAATAAAAAAAGGTTTCCATTAATGTAAATGAACAGTACTTAGATTCTGTCTCACACTGTCTTTCCATTTTCAATTACAACAGGATTCACCTCAAAGGATACACTGGGACAGCGGGCAAAATAAATAGCATAAGCCAGCCAGGAAATGATTTTAGCACAAAGGATGCAGACAATGACAAATGCATTTGCAAGTGCTCACAAATGGCAACAGGAGGTAGGAACTGTTTTGTGTTTCACATTTTTCCTATTTTTACTGGCACCTGCACACGGCTCTGTTCATTCAGAGTTTTCCATAGCTGACCATGAATTGTGTAAAAAAAAATAAAAAAAATGCAGCATCTACGTTAGGTTAGTGTCTCTCAATCCGTGGTATGTGTGAACCCATTACAGTACTACTGCTTATAACACAACATATGCTTAGAAAAGAAATGTTGCAGACTGGGACAGTTCAGATACTAGGGGTAACTTGCTGGGAAAAGGTCAAGGAAACAGATTTCGCCCACACCATAGTGGTTGGCTATTATTGTATGGATATATTTACATATTATCTATATTACCAATATTCTATTGTTCAACCCGATAGCATTGCTTTAACAGCCTCGGGGTTTTTCTTTTTGCCAAAGCAAAATGTCAGTATATCAGACTTATGACTTGAGGCATTGACTAACCCGGGGACAATGAATGGCAGTGAGGGAATGCATACCATGCAGATGGCCTTTAAACTGGATTGAAGACAAACACATAAACCCAGCTATCTGCTCTTGACTTTTCCCAACATTCAGAACATCAATTAATCAAAACTCATTTCAGCAATACCAGTTATTTACATATAGCTACAGCATGAACCCTGGTGTCCTATCATAGATTCTTAAAACTGAATTACTTTGGGGTCCATCAATGATTGAAATTCAATATCATCTTCGGATGGAGCCTTGGGAAAGCCCTTCTATATTTTAAGTGGTTGCTAAAGTCCCCGTCACTGTTGTTTGGCCAAGGTTAGCCTGTATTTATGAGTATCAAACTTAAATTTGCTTTATCTATGTAGTAACAGAGTGTCTAAGGCAAAGAAATAAATGAGTTGTTGTGGGGCATTGGGGCCACCTAGATTGCCTTGGGTGCTAAAATCTAAAGATGTGGCCCTGCCTGGAACACCTCAACAAATCTGCTATGAGTTATTTTTTAATTTCTAAACTAAAAATGTAGGAACATTTTTTTTTAGCTTTTTAGCCAAAATAAGCACACAATGCACTGAATTCCATGAAAATATAGTAGTTTTCTCTTGATTTAGCACTTTACTCTGAATAGCTTTAAAAATGTCACTGTATATGTAACCTCTTTATTATGTTTCTGTTCCTTTACAGGCTGGTGGTTTGATGCTTGTGGTCCTTCCAACCTGAATGGCATGTATTATTCATTGGGACAAAATACAAACAAGTTTAACGGAATCAAATGGTACTACTGGAAAGGTTCGGGTTACTCTCTGAAAGCAACAACAATGATGATTCGACCTGTTGACTTTTAAACAACATCGTATAACAATGGGATGTAATTTTTTTTTAATTGTCCACTAAGCAAAAACTATTTGCCAAAATAAAACCACAGCTGCAGCCTTGTTTTCTTTGTTCCCTATGGAGTAAAGTGGACAGCGGATCCAAATTACCAGTGCATAGCGTTACCGTCTGTCAGCGTGCATTGACACTGAAGCAAATGTGCACGGTAAAGATTGGACACCAGATGACTATCACACCGGCTCTTGGTGCAGCGTTTCACATGACTGCCTCTAAGTGGCATGTAAATAACTGGAACTGGAAAATATGTGGAAAATATACACCAAACATACACTGTGTCTTTCTGTGGAATTAGACATGCAGTCCCCAAGGGCAGCCTACCTGCAAACCACTTTGTATTATATTTTGTATTATGGAGTGTACATACAATTGTAAAATACATGTAAACAGTATTTTGTTGCCAACTTATTACACGCCATTAAGACAATGCCAGATTACATATTGTATTCTTTTTCTACTTATTTTGTATTAATATAAATTATGTCATCTAATGGATAAAACTTTATATTAAACACAATGTTTCCTTGACCACCTACTGTCTATTGCATGAATACATGGGCAAATGTTTTGGATGATATCAAGTTTTTATATCAGGAAAATGTCAAAAATACGATGCAAACTCTTTGGAAACTCTTCTGGAACAGCAAAACCCCCAGCTTCCTATGATATAGGAGACCGAAGCAGAGAAGAGGGTAGAGTTCTTGACAGGGCCGGTCATTTACCGGTGCTCAGCATTACAAGCTGGACCGATCTAGAGGGCTCACAGAGGAGAGGGGCGCCGAGCGGGTAAGCGAAAACCACTCGGCTCCCCTCTCCGCTTAAAAAAAAAAGGCGCCTAGGGCAATTGCCCCACTCTGCTCCATGGTCGGCCCTGGTTCTTGACTCTCATAAAAGTCATCAACCATACATACTTACATGTCAGGTTCCTGCGCCTAGCAAATAAAACACAATTTTAATGACCACTGTTCCAAACAGAGTTAAAATCTTGCTAAAAAGGCACATGTGTAGTGAAGAGGCTGAAGAGGATTGTAGGTCATAAACCTTCCATCCACAGTTCCATAAACCCTGCCGCTTAAGACAAACTGTCATCAATAAAGGGGAGAAGAGAATATTAATTACAGTAAGGTAGGTATTTCCTCGGTCGGTACAGTACACAAAGCATGCAGCAATACTTTTTTTCTCCCTGTTCCCATTGACATGCTCATTGTTTCCATGTAATAAATTAGCAATGCACAAGGTGTCATTACAGCAAGACTGGCAGAGAGTTCTGCTGTTAAACGTTTGATGATACAGACCCATACCGTAACACTTGTAGCAAAATAACCTTTGACTTTTGTCCTTTACCTTGCTTTTTAACACGAAAAAAACAATAAAGTAGTTTCCTGCTGTCTGCCTGGTAGCCCACTGGCCAGTTGTTTGCATCCATCAATAAGAAGAGTTTGGTTGCATTGTATCTAAGTCAGTTATTTACTTCAACCTGTGCTATGGAATGGTATAAATGTCTCCACGTTGGAAACGTACTCCAAGTAGCATATATGAGTACCTGCATTAGTCATACTAGTTAGTCATTACTGACCCTTTAAGAAATTAGTGTCTGCTGTTATTAATTGCGGGATGGAAAGACTCCGTGTCTTCAGACATTCTTCAACGTTTCAGCTGCAGTGGTCTAACATCTAACCTAGGGAAGACAATGTTCTGCTGGATAATAAAACATCCTTTACTGAACAGATAAACCCACCATTTTTCCTGTATGACTTCAGGTAAAAATGAATCAAGTTATTTGTGACGGCGCTGGCTAGTCCGAGCGACTACCTCCGCTGTCTTGTGCTCCCTTAGCCTGGGACAACACACTTTCCCCGGTTCCCCAGTCACTAGCCGAGACTCAGTGTAGGGTAAAACCAAACGAAGACTGATTTATTTTAGACACACAGCGCTGGATATATCCAGCAAAACACACATTTACATAAAACAAGATATTGGGACACAAACAACCCCCTTAATCTGCCTCCCAGAGACAACAGGGGCAGTAACGGGATTAACAATACAATAGGTGGGGGAGACTGATTTATACATTAAACTAAAACAATGGAGGCCTCTCCCTGGTGGCAGATCCTGGCTGTCTGCTGGAGATAATCCCCTCAGCCAGTGATGAGAAGATACTGCTGGGGGTAGCCACAGAAGTCTCTACAAGCCAGTGGCCCCAGTGATGGAGGCCTCCGTCACATTATTTATTTTCCCTAGAAAACCATTCATAAAGAAGGAAAGAAGCTATGAAATAGAACAGCATGGGTTACCCATAGTCATAGCCTAGCAGTGGTCAGATGGATTAGGTGACAGCATGGTCTGTGCCACTACATTAATGTTACTATTGAAGAGCACTTCCTACTGGTGTTTTGGTTGCTGCTTAATTTCAGCTAAACATAGCCACTACAAATAAGGAACCATTTACTAAGAAACTTCAAAGGAAACTGCAACCAAAGAAGAAGGAAAAAGAAAAGCAGAACACTAGTTCCAGAAGCACAACACTAGTTCCAGGAGCACAGTGCATTTTCAAAATTGTCTTAACAGACAACAGGTAGACAAATATTTTCTTTTCCATGTCTTATAACATATAAGACATGTAAATGATGTTTTATAACTCTCCATGATTATACACAATATGTCCCATGCGGATTAAATTAGTTAGCACTATTTATGTTTTTTTATTGAGTGCAAATCAGTGCACTCAATTCCTTAAGTTCTTGTCTAAGGCTGCCAGAATGTTCACCAATGTCAAGTAATAACAATTCAAATGTTTCATTTATTATAGATAGCTGTGATGCTCTTGAATACTTATTATATATAATCTGTTAAATGCACTCATCATTAAACCCTTATCATATTTTCTATACACCATTTTTTTTTATTACACTAAGAAAGGCCATTTTTACCACACAGCAATAGGTGTAGGTGCCCATAGCCCAATCATTCTCAGGTGCCCAAACTCAGCTGCCCATTTTTCCCATCTTAAATGACCTGGCTGAATCCTTTGCGTAATTAGAGGCAGATAAACTGCCGACAAAATAAAAAAACTACCCGCACGTCAAGGTACTGACTGTCTCAATGAATATTTCTGTTCAGATTTTACAGATGAAAACGAAAGAAAGGGAGCTCAGTTAGGAGTTTATCGAGGTCGGGATTCTACTCCAGTTGTCTTCAGTAAAACAAATTAGTTGATGGGCCCAAATGGAATACACCCCAAGTTATTAAAAGAGCTTGTTGCTGTACTAGCAAAACCGTTAACGGATTTATTTCACAAATCATGTTTCTACTTCCTGTCTGACCTGTAAATGTCCAGACCCTTTTTCTTGTAATAAAGTGTCTCTGTAACATTATCATTCACTGGAACTAAGAAGACTAGTACAAACCCTTAAACAGCCCTAGACATCACCCCTGCTCCACCAAACTTTACAGTAGGCACTATGCATTCCAGTATGTGGCATTCTACTGGCATGGGTCAAACTCTGATACGTCCATCAGACTTCCAGATGTGATGCGTGGTGGTCTTTACACCACTCCATCTGACGCTTGGCATTGTGCTTAGTGATCTTTGGCTTACTTACCCAGCTGCTCAGCCAATGAAACCCATGAAGCACCCGATGCATTGCGTGTGCTGTTGTTGGTTCATTGGCCATTTTGGAACTCTGTAGTGAGTGATGCTACAGAGGAAAGGTGTTCTTACTCCTAAATGCAATAATAGCACTTACAGTGGACTGGGGCAGAACTAGCAAGGCAAGGGTGACATTTTGTCCAATATTTGAGCTTCAGATAAGTGTTTAAAAAAGGTATTTGCTGGGTGTGTGCATATTTCTTCCTTTGTTGTATGTATGTGTCAGTTCAGTAGTACATCAAAATCCGAATTCATATGCTTTTTAGGCTGAGCTTCTCTTTCTGTTTTTTTGTGCCTATTTTCAAGTCTTGCCGTTAGGGTTACGCACCCCATCTACCAAACAGCTGCCTAGGACGCTATATCTCCCAATGTGCTAACTGATGATAAGCAAAGCAAATAAATTCCCAGGTAAGGAGTTCTGCATTACTGTATTTATAAATACATGCAACAAATAACCTAACTCAGATTCTGTGAGTATACTGTGGCATCAACTTTCTACTCCATGACAGGCCAAGTTTGACCTACATATGGTTCATATGACTAGTTGACTCTGCTGTCACAGACTCAACCATGTATTATGAGGATCATATCAGTGCTGAGTAATAGATGATACAAGCACTTTCCGGCGGAACCAGATTGGCACACTTAAAAAAGCAGACGTGCAACAAATAAAATGAATTTCATTGCCGTCAAAGAGGCAGCTTTACTGTACTTTGTTTAGGGAATAATGAACTCAAAGCAAATATCCATGTGTGTTTGGAAAAGATTCATCAAGAAACCCCCTGAACACTCTGAATAGATACAGTTATTAACGAAAGAGGCACTAGCACTTATCCTTGCCAAAACGTTCTGCAGCTGGATAAACAGATATTTTAAAAATACATAGTTTTATAGAGCAGTTTAACAGGGTTGAGGGAATTAAACAAAATATTTTTGTTATAAAAGTTAATGCTGAAACCCTAAATGCAAACGTGGTTATATATGTTTCTGTGTTGGCACAATATAAGTTATCACTGTCAATTAAAGACTTGATTTTGTCTTGGACCAAAACAGACCTGTTTTTTCTTAAAACCAGCTAGCTAACCAGAAACTAAACATAAACAAACTACTATCCTCTGATGTATCACCTATATATATATACTATCACACGCTGCAATGGTATTGAGATACTGTACTTCTTGCTATTGCGCTACCACTGTGGAGATATGTATCAATGCTTTACAAGATGCCAATGAGCACAGTGTTAAAGGTAACCTTGGGCCTGCCCTTCTTGAAGAATTCAGACTAACCAGGGGAAGCAGTTGGCTCCCTATCCACAAGGCCAGCCAAACCCTTAATTTCAAGTAAAAGCACTTGCTTCCTTCTCACTTCCCAAGCTCACAAGCGAATAAGCTCCTTCTAGTTTGACTTCTTCACACCTACTGCTTCCTTAATTTTTATTGGCCGCTTCCCTTTAACTATAGAGCCATTAGAAGTGTACAGGCTGGTATTTACCATGAAGTGGAGTAAGAAGATACATTGAGTATAAGCCAGCTTAAGAAATCAATTAGCAATAATAATAGTATCAGTAACAAAAAATAAATAAACCCCAAAAAAAACCCAAAACTTACAGGAGCTCCTGGAAAATGATCAGAAAGTTCATAGGGTTCCTCAGGAATCCATTGTCCATGCTCCAAAGACCACAGAACCTGAAATAAAACAGCTGTTTAATATCTATAATTCTTTGAAAACTACATGACTGGTAGACTTATATATATATATATATATATATATATATATATGAGTATTAATGTATTACAATATGTGTCTTTATATTCATTTGTGGCATTTATGCATCAACATATATGTCTTTCTATTCATCATATTATAACGCGTATTTGCAAGATAAAATTATATCTTATAATAGCTTTTGAAGCTTGTTGAGTTTCAAAAGTCTGTAAGCTCTAAGAGAAATAACGTATTAATATACCCCTCCTCACAACATATCTTATGTCACATTCAGAGAAAAACTATTATGTATAGTAATGCATTGTTCAGGTAACATGACAACATTTTGCGTTCATATCAATCTTTGACTTTGGCTAGGAGCTCATTACACTTTACAGTTGAATTATTATAAAATGATACTTCATATGTTGGATGTATTTATGTGTCTGTACAATGCCCCCTTCTAATATTGGCACTCTTGGTAAAAATGGTCTATTGTTTAATCTAATTTTTTTTTTAAAAAAAATACACAAAAATTCTTGTCACGGAGCTTGATAGTCACACCGACTACCAAGCAGGATCTCTCTGGTGGTTACCTACAACCCAACTCTTGAGGAAATACACAAAATTATTAAAGACCTGCAGCCAGTACTCTCAGAGGACGCCATCCTGAAAAAATATTCCCTGAGCCCCCGATGCTGGCATTTAAACAACCAAATCTGAGGAAAAGATTGGTCCACAGCAAACTGGCCCCAGAACAGGAGCATACACAGAATGGCACCGTAAGATGTAACAAATCCCGCTGCAAACTTTGTCAACATATATGTGACAGTAATGCAGCCAGTCACAACAACAAAGCATACATCAAAGATTCATACTCATGTACATCTGCAAACGCGGTATATATGATACAATGTTTAGCATGTGAGAAAGGGTGCTACATTGGGGAAACAGGGCTTAAGCTCAGAATGAACCTACACAGACGTTCTATCAAAAACCATGAGGAAGACAAATATTGCACCCCGGTAGGACATCATTTCACACAAAATAATCACTCCATCCAGGAAAGGAAAACATTTGAGATGCAAATAACATATTTCAACTCCATAAACTAGGGACTTAATGTGGATCCTGGTTTGTCTCTGATGTGTTAATGTGTTTACTGGTTTCCCTGTGCTTATTTGTTCTGTCCTTTAGTTATCTCTCTACCTCTCTGCATTTTTCACCTCCAGGCCCATTATTTATGACACCCCACTCACTCCCTCTCTCTAATACCATCCCTTGTTTTAAGTTGTAACCTCTGTCATGTTGATCAGTATTGCTTCAGATCTGATCAATATTGCTTCAGACACAACCCCTTATTTAGAAATATTGTTTGAATGACAATGTATGGACACGTATTTCACTGTAAAAGTTCTTGTATTGATGTACAGTGCAGTGGAATATGATGGCACTATATAAAACAAATACTCATAATAATAAATGTCAACTTAATTGGTAGTTACAAGACTTATATATAAGGATTTAACTACTTTAAGCAAAACTATGAACTGTTTTGGAAAGTCCAACTAAAAACACTGCTTTAAAGCTCTAGTACATCTAGAAAAAAAAAAATAATATAGTATTAACTGCATATAAATAAGCATAAATGGAATAAATGAAAAATAACCAACGAAAGGCAGCGCTAATGTCATCATCATACTTATTTTTATTACAAGAACTCCAAAAGAGCATGAAAAAAAAGAACGAACAGAAGCTATGCAACGTAAAAGAAATCTTGGACTTAACACCCCTCACAAAGATATTCCTTGTAGAATGATAGAGATAAATAAACCATTTGTTTCAAGAGGCTTGAGAATGTATAAGCTAATGGATCATTAGGTGGATCTCCGCATACCATGCTGATGCAGTGTTGACATTAGTTCTTAAGCTGGCAAAGTATCTTCATAACTTCAAAGTAAATACCATCAGATGTTACAGAGCAGAGATTGCTTATTACCATTTGTTAATATTCATGCAACACAACATTGGCCAAAATCCTTAATGATGGACAACATTGTAAAGTTTGTTTGATATGAATGGTTCTTCAAACTGGCTACGGCAACATTAAATAATAATTTCTATTTTAAACTCAAGAAACAAATTATACAGTTTTAGTGACTTAAGAAATGCTACATGAGACTTTTTTTTTTTTTTTTTTAAATGTGAACGTTATACAATATTAGAGGGGTTTACCCACTAAAAATGAATTGATTGTGGTTTTAACTCACCAATTTCACTTTACGTTATGGATGGTAAAACAAAGTGATCTTGACAGACCCATTATAATTGATCGCTAAATCAGTAAGATTTCCAGATTGATTTATGAATTATGCATTATACAAGGCAGCTCAGAACTGCCAGAGAAACTTGCAAGGGAAAGGTCTTCATCATGCATAATGAATCCACAACTCTCTGGACATCTCCAACTTTAGTAAATAAACCTCAATGGCAGATCCTCAGAGAAGGGCTGTCCAATCCCTTAACTCCCCCCCTTTTCAATTATTTGGCTGTAATCAGTTGCAGATGAACAAACAGTCTAGATCTATGATCTGGACAGAAATTTAAAGTAGAATTGACTGTCAATAGTTTCTTGAGCCATAAAAGGACCCCTTGATATAAGCACATTGCTTTTTTTATGCCGGCAAAAGGAAGGGTAGAGGTTATGAATAAAATAATTGCTAGATGCCTATACAGCTAGAACAAAATACCTTGGAGGCTTTATTATACCTACTGGTTAAACTGGCGGTTGCATATTTCCAGATTTACTCCTTGACTAAACATGAGTAACAACCGACAGAAAAAGTATTTACTCAAAGTAAAAGAGCCGCAGCGGGACTCAGAGATACAATCTAGATAAAGTTTACTTGGAACAAGGTCTGCAACTTGAAGAACTGTGTGAGAAATACATCATGTCAAACCACTATGTTCATGGCATCTGCCCAAACGCAGTGGTGATTTTCAACAAGGTCGTGACAGGTTGATGACACCTTTGTTTTTAGGGACGGTCATTCTATAAGCGTTGGACACTGTCAACATTATTCACAGCTTGTCTCTTTTTCTAAGCAAAAAATCAAAACAATTGTACATTTTCTAAACATGGTTTCTATAATTGAAATTAAAAAATATATGTATTAAACAGCCAAGCCCCCTGAAAATAAAATAAAGCTTTATTTGACAATCCATTGGATTATTTCTATGTTTTCACTGGCTGGGGAAATAATGTATAATACACGTAGTATAACATGAATACTTCATATAATGAAGCATTCTGTAGTGGCAGATTTTTGGCCCTTATTTATACCACATAAAATACAACTTGACACCCAAGATTAACAGTTTTATCAGCACTAAAATATTTAACAGTTCATGCTTCATATCACTTGCCATTTTTTTTTTTTGTTTTTTAAACATGCCTCTAATGAAAACCCTAATTTACAACAATTTTCATATATTTCAATGTACATATTTATTAAAAAAAAAAAAGAAATTCATGCTTAATGGAGAACTGGCACATTCTAATTTATCTTTAGTCATTTTTGTTGGTTTACTTAAAGACCAAAGAGTGTGCTCCAATATCAAAAAAGTGAGTGACGATCATACCTAGGAGCTATTTGGGTTTCATCCAAAGTCTCTAGATGAAGCCCTGTTGCCCCAGCTCAGTTTTCTCTTGCTCCTGGCAGGTGATAGATGTTTGGCCATGCCTACATTCCCCCTTCAATCCCTAGGTAAGCTAGGCAGTGTCTTCAGCAACTTTTTGCCTTGAATGCTAAAGGTGGCAAAAACATATCCTTTTCCAACCACAAAGCCTGGCAAGAGGGCCAAATGCTCCTCAAGGACCACAGTTGGCTACATTGGAAACAAAGGGATTTATGTGGCTTCTTGGGATGGTTACATGAAAGGTCAGTGTGATGACAACCAAAATTTGCTCTGTGACTCAAACCTGTCTAATGATATAAAATAACCTCTGTTATCGCCTCTATTATAATTAAGATTACTGCCACATCTAAAGACATCTATGATAATATTGTTGCATACCTGTAAACAATATCTAGCATTGTTTCATATGCAGCCTGCTAAACAGGTAGCATGTTCTAACTTTCTACTTGCTGTAATAAGGAGATTGAAGTGCAATACTTACCAAGGGATAACAGTAAATGTTTAGGCTATGGCTGGTGATGGCAGATGTAGGAACACAAACACAGACAAAACCAGTTTGAATGCTTCTAACTTAGAAATATTTGCAAGACTATATATAGTTAAGAGTCATTTTCTGGCATCGAATGATTGCCTCGTCACATTGAGCATTTAAATAAATAAATAAATGTGTTTGTCATACAGAATCAAGCTGTGCACCACTTATTGGCTGCTTCCATTG
This sequence comes from Spea multiplicata, assembly GCA_009364415.1. Classification (NCBI taxonomy): domain Eukaryota; kingdom Metazoa; phylum Chordata; class Amphibia; order Anura; family Pelobatidae; genus Spea; species Spea multiplicata. The sequence continues at coordinate 12,752 of VKOC01005998.1, forward strand.
TCAGACAACAGCTCTGAAGCCACATCTCCTTTATAGGGCAAGCATTTTATTATGTATTATTTATTAAACCGTCCCTTAAACGGTATGCCGGTTTTTCAGTTGACTAAAAAGACTTTCATTAAGTTAGCGCTTAGTATGTTTACAGATGTCTAGGAGAACATTCCAAAAATTAAAAAAAGAAAAAGGGCAAGGGCTTTTCCATAAAACAAAAACCCTATTGAAGTATGATGTGTAAATGAAAAAGAAACAGAAAATATGACATGTTGGATCTATTCTTTCCTCACTTTAATAATCATCAAATTCACTAAAAACAATTAAATACACAGTGCAACGCTGTCCACGTGTTGGCCAAACGCAGACAGTTTTGTAGGGCACTCTGATTATGTAGTAGTATTAAATTTAAATCAAGATCACTAAGCACCTCAAGATCTTGACAAAATAATTAAAACACCAAATGACTGCTATAAAGCCTACAAATATAATGATAAAGAAGTCTGAGCAATCCTAGTCCCAGTGGAGATGTGAATCTGTGAGACTGAATTACTCCCTATTGCTTGCTGTGTGGGTAAGCCAAGAGTCTAGATACAGCCATACCTACAAGTACAAATCAACGTAACTTCCACATACCAATACAAATGAAACATTAAAATATATTTTTTTAAGTTAGGCTGTGATAAGGAAAATTGATCTAGCCTATCTGTCCGCAAGAAGTCTATAGTAAAAAGTGCCATATTTTATTTAACCAATGAAAAATATGTCACAAGAGTTTTTGGGACAAGGGTTAGAACCAACATTTACCCTCATTGTTTTCCATGCAACGTATAAACCTTGATGTTCTGTAATGGCAAGTGCACTTTCCTTCACGCTGTTGAGATTTTTTTTCCCTTAAGACAATGTTTATAAATGAAAGGTCACCTGTGTTTGTGTGAAACACTAAGAACAACAACAATTCAGGTTGACAGCACATTAACCCTCCCAGGAGGTGAGAAACAGACAGGCAAAGTAAACAAGCTATGCTTTTAAGCAAACAACTGGATGTTTTACTGAAAGAAAATCATCAATGGCCCAAACATGGTTTCTTTAGCAAAAGAAAAAAAAAAGCCTAAAGCCTACAACCAATGTACTAAGCTTTAAACTAATAACTTTTTTTAAACACATATAAAACTAATATATATAATTATATAGTATATTATATATATATATATATATTATATATATATATATATAATTCTTTCAACACTGGATTACCCGATTTAAGTAGTAAAATTATATTAATTTATATAGTTATATACTAATCACTTTTATAGTAAAACTTCCACATATATTTGGTACAATACATAGTTAACTGCACAATGTAGGAAGTTTGTTTGGATCTACCCAGGAATTTCAGCAACAGGACACTGATTTCATCATTACTAAATTTACATACAAAAATTAGACATAACATATTGTGATCAAAAGAAATAAAACAAAAACAAGATGGAAACCTGAAAAAACACAACAAAAAAAATGGCAAAAAAAATAATCCATGGAATGCGTTACCAGTAAGATAATGTTAACAGATAAACTGTGTATGTGAGAAAAATATGAAAAGCAACATTTCAAAAACCCAAACTGTAAAAGAGAAAAATCTGAAAGCTGGTTGCCCTTAAGTTCCTTAGAAAGTAAAATTCTATTACCGCCTTTTCATATTTTGTGCATACACCTGGACTGTTTAATTCTTAGAATTCTCAGTAAACAAGACATGGAAAAGGTGTAGCCGTATCTTACCAGTTGAACATCTACCCACAAGTAGTGAACGGCAGGTAGCAGAAGAAGTAGGCTATGTATATGACCCCATACCATTGGTTGCTATGATGATAAAGTCGGCCTTTCAAGTCAATGGCAATATCGGATTTCTCAAAATTAGCAGTCTTGTTTAATTATTATAAATGTCAGCAATTTGTGTTTAGCTATAAAAACTAAAAATAAATGTGAAACAGTTTGTGATGGGTAGCACTGTATATGGCACAACCACAACTAAACTAAGCAATAGCTCTGCTGTCCTTGGAAAAGAAAACATTGAAGATTAATGATACTAAGTGGTTATTATCGAGCCCAATTAGTCTCTATATTGTTTTTGCTATAATTTTTTTTTAAAAAAAGAACATTGCATTGTAATAACATGTTTATCCAGTTTCCTGTTGAATGTTGCCATTCAATTATGACAACAATGTGTTAGCTGTTTCAATATGCTCAATATGATGTGTGGATTAAAGAAGAGTACATAGGCATGGACTTCATGTAAGGTACTGCAAAGAAATCATATGGCACTCCAACAATGTGATGCCTGTACTTGATAAAGGCTTTGTAGTCAATACCTATAATAGCTATTTGATGTTGGAGGACATTGCCCAACTTTTATGCATTAACATTTAACCATGGGATGGGCATATGGGTAGCCTGAATCTAAGAGGAGACCAAGGACTGATTAATGTATGACTTTAGAGAAGGGGGGGGCAGAATATATGGTTCTTATCTGCTGTTAAATATCTATGTTTCTTTTTGTCACCTTACCTTATATTATATATAGTCTTGTTCAGATCACAAATGCCAGATGGCTCATTGGCTTGTTTGCCAATCATGCCCATTCACAGGCATGTAAAACCAAATGCTGTTTTGTGCTATCTCACCAGAGCATTACAGTTCCAGATGTCATTGACCTAGGATCCCAATGAATCTCAAACAGCTTTTGGATGGCATTTTATAACTGAAGGGCATGGGAGATGTAGTTCAACAGCTTGGGTGCTATATAAGGTAGCACTAAACAATAATGATTACCATAATAACAAATAATAATACTAGGCTGGAGAGTTTCAAGCTTTAATTCTGCTCTATAACCTTGCTATATATGATGAAGGCCCAACCCTAGTGAGCTTCTGCTTCATAAAGAGCTTGGTTGGTCCTCTATTAGGGATACCTAAATCAACAAGATTTCCTCTATGTTTCTTTACATAATAAATGAAACATTATACTGGGCCACATTAGACATACTTGGAGAAACTTTGCAGTGTTGGCCCTAACCAAATAGCGACGTGAGAAAGTTAAAACTACAACTCTCCTGCAAACTCCCCTTTTATTGAATAAATCTCAATGCTTTCCTTAGACAAAACAAAGATCGCTGTCAGTTCCAAAATTTCTAAATATAAGGGGTACCCAATGCCCTCAATTTAGTGTGTGTTCCCTTACAAACAAGGAACACTGCCAGTTGTGCTTTGCTTGGGCACAGGAATTAGGGTGCACACATCAAATGCTATCTAAGCAAGCAGTATTACTGAACCCAAGAGCTCCCCATTTGGCACAATAGTACATTGGCCTGCCATAAAGGGTTGGAGAAATACGGTAACTGGTTCACCTAAAATAAGACAAAGCAGTAACGGTATATAATTTGTCAAATGCTTTTCAACCAGTTGTTCCTGTTGTCTTCTCCCTACTTTGTGAGTAGCTTTTATGTTTGACTTTTGTACACTTTGGAAACATGGATCAGACTCAAACAGATGGCTGTACTTTAAACATGGCATTAAATGAAGCAGATCAGAGCAAAGTTAAAAAATAACAATAATAATGGTGCACATGAAAATGGCATTAAAAAAGCAAACAGTATAACTGAAGCTCCCAGATGTAGCTGTGGTCCAGGGAGATCTGAAAAGATTCCAACCAAAAGGGTATCACATTAAATGGCCATGGAGTGGTAGCGCAGATGCATTGTGGAGGAATATTTTTGCTTTCTGGAACGCCAACAAAAGCAATAATATTTAGATATCTTCCAACAAAAAACATGAAAAAGCAGTTGTATCCCTCTGATATACAAATCGTATGAATCTGGTAATCTAAACAAACAGAGAACAGCTTATCTCTGCAGCGGAGGCTTTCTGGATGACTTCTATGATCTGTGAATTATTGGAATCATTTTTTTTGTTTGTTCAGTTGTCTATGGCATCTCTAACACTCAAAACTTGGTATTGCTTAGCAGTGCTATTGATCTGGAAGTCGTTTTTAGCATCTTAGATCCATATTACAAATGGATCGTGACAAGAGGAGACATATTGTCAATAGTTACACGAATGTAATTCATGCAACATACGGAGGAAACATATGTATATTTTAATACGTTTTTCCACCCCTATTTCTTGTCTTGTAGCCTGTTACAACCCATTCTGTGTGCCACCTTACAATAATGAGTGTGGATTCATGTGCATCCAATAAATGGGATGCTGGCCAGGGCCTATTTTCACTTCCAGTTTTTCCCAGAATGCAGCAAAGAATCAATGAATAAGAAACAATGCCATGGAGATTCACATACAAACCTCTCCTAGGCATTGATCTGATGAGAAGGGCCAGAACTTCAGTGAAATCCATGAAGCATAATGTGCATGGTAGATAAAAAGTAGACGTAGAGGGTTATTTATTAAGAGCAATTCTTAAGTGACTAATGTAACTAATGGAATGGCCCAATCACAAGGCACTACCGTAGGTTGATATAGTAATAACCACCAATGATCTCTGTTTTGAGATTGAGGGACTTGGATCCCTCCCATTAGTTATGAGGCATCAGCAGTGTCAGAAGGGGCTTAAAGCCTGCTATGACATTTATTTTAAATATTTAAGTTATTAAATGTGACATCAAACCCAATCTCATGAAAGCTGAGATTAGTGTCAGCCTCTGGAAAGGCAAACATTACTTGATCGCCTGTCCTAATGTTGCCACCCCAATTCTCAGCCACCCTAACAAAGGTTGTCAGAACAACACATAGGGATGACATGTCAATATTAATAATCAACATGACAACATGGCAGCAGGAAACAGGGAAGAATATTCATGCAGATTCTGAGAACGTTTCTCTTTATGATACCTTTCCTCATGGCACACACATTAGGTGGGTTTTTAATATAGATACAGTATATTCCTTATTTCAACCTGTAAACATCATTATAAATGTTTATTACAAAATGTAGGATTTCAGCAGTGAACGATCCACTTTAAAATATTTGGATTAACATGCAAGTATGGTAATGTTAATTGATATGCATACAGGAGGCTGCTGATGGACACTGCCGTTGTGCTGAGATTGAAAAAACTATTTTTTGTATCTTATCTGTATAACGAAAGACACAAGGCAGTCTGTGCTGACGCACAAGAAGCAACAAATTACTCATCTGTAACAAAAGGCTAGTCCCACAGGAACATACATACATATGTACGTATGTATGTATGTATGTTTGGGGTGGGTCACGTTGAAATTTCCTTGCTTTCAACAGAAAAACAGATTGTGTCCATTAAAATAGCATGCAATGGATGAGAAATACAGTGTAGATGTTGTTAAGGTTGTAAAAGACTATTGGAAACAGCTAGTTTTTGATGGAATACTTTTATGAGTACATATGCTCTTTAGGGAGCGACCAGCACTCCTTTGTCCCAATGGCCAGTTGTGTTCGTTAATCCAAGTTTAAAACCCTTTTGCAGCTAGACATTTCCTCCCCCCCCCCCCGTGAAAGCAGCCGAACCCAAACATTTGAATGCTAGTATATTTATATTAATATATGCTTTATAGCATTATTATTAGTAGAAATTGTAAGAGTGGCTTAGACAAACTATATCCTGCAAAAAACGAATAAGCAAAAAAAAAATCTTAAAATACATAGAACAGCAAATATAAATGTCAAAACAGCTATTAGATAGCACTTATATATATATATATATAATATAAATACCTACCCAGTCATAAGAAACTATCCAACAACCTCTTGCAATGCCCAAGAGTATATTTAAAGTCCTACGTGGACTTCCGGCAATGACGTGGGTTGTGGTGCGACACACATTGTTGGTAAAGAAGAAACCTCCAAATTTCTTGACCACTTGTATCACAGTGTTCTGTTTCCTAGAAAATACAATGGAAGATTTTTACACAATGAGAAAAAAAGTAAAGCAATTCATCTTTCGAACATTAACTTTGGTTTCATTTACAAGAATATGCTTTAAGAGTAGATGGCAACATCCAGTAAAATGGATGGAGTTGGACACACACATGTATAAGGCAACTTGCTTTAGCTCCTTGTTTTATTTTTCATTGCAACACTATAGAAACAATAGCATAATCAACAAACTATGATGTAACAAGACACTATACAGCAGTCTTACTGAAATATGAAATTGCAAGTGAGTCCACAAATTATTATAAGAGGACAGGGCTAGATATTGTTGGAGGTACTTGGGTACTGTTAGGCTATAGGTATCATGTAATGGTTTATTTTTATGTTTAAACTTGAACTTTTATGTTGCCGGTACTACATGAAAATGGCAGCTCTAGGCATAAAAAAAACCCTGCCATTTGATGCCCCAATTCTGCATTCAAATATTAACTGCACAAGGATTTCTCACAGGAAATAGGCAAAATGAGCTCTGCTCATTCTCATAACAAATAAAACTGCCGTTTTTGACATTTTTTGTAATGACTATTAGTAAGTTTTCATTTTAATGATGCTTCCAGGGCTGGTTCAGATGTGCCCTTGAATCAAACGTGACACTGATTTCTGCAAGTGAGTGAGACACATTGATAAGGCTCTACCACAACTAAAATAATACAATAATCAACTAGTCGGTGAATGACATTCAGTTCTTTATAGACAAAGTAGTTTTTTTCTACCTTTCATTCACTCCCAATGAATGCTTTTAAAAAATAAAATAAAAAAAAACATCCCTCACAAAAGCAAACTCTTGGGCTATGTTTTTGCAGTGATTTTATATGGCATTGGAAATGAAAAACAAAAGTGTTAAATTGCAGAAAATACAGAACACTAGATTAACCAAGACCAGCTACATCTCACTAAATCAACATTACAGTCCCTTTTCCATCACCAGTCAATCTTTTTGACTATTTTCTACTTGCTATTTCTATATATCTTTCTTTTTCTTTATCTTTAGAAAACATTCATCTTACAAGTGATTTTCCTATCTGTAATTCTCTTCAACAAGTCCAAGCTGAATTGGAGATTACAATGAAGGATATTTGGCACTGAAAAACCTTCCTGGAACCAATTTAATTGTTATTTCCATTTGCTCCTCTGTGACAAATATATCTTTTAGATCTTTTAAGCAAGATGCTAGATAACGTTGCTCAACATAACCCCTATATTTATATATAGTTTACTCAATCTCATATATTTAGTCCCACTGTTTATATGCTCTTCAGAAAAGATTCAGGAGCAAAGTTTTTTCTTTCTAGAAATGTTAAGACGTTGCTGTAAATGGATTGCGCATCTCTGTGCTTATTATACAAAGAGAAGATTACACGCATCAGTCAAGTAATTCTACACTCCAACTGTCGTGCCCAGGATGAGAAATTGCAATATAAAAGATGAAAAGTGTTTTATAAAGTGTGAAATCAGGCACTGATAATGCCAATTTATGTACAAATGTTGTGAAAAAGGACATGTATCTACTGATCTTTTCCACCTTCAGGTTCAAGTCCTAAAGTTCCCCTAGCTTGAAGATCGAGTAGAAGAAAAACGTATATATGTTGCCTCTGTTTGAAAGAGGATAAGAATATAAGCTAGAAAAGAGTATTTAACATCACAGTTAGGAATGTACAACACAACACTGAATATTTCACATTAATTTATTGTGGAAAATAAAAATATTTCTGGACAGCCGCATGTTTTATGAAACAATGATCTAGCCAAACTATTCTCCAGGGCTTCTTTGACGACACAAGTGGGAGCTTTACATGAAGGCAACTAGCCCTAAGGGATACAATGTGTAGCTTGATGGAAAACAGAAAAGCTGCAATAAAAAAAATGTATGCTTTTATAGTATTAAAAAATAAATAAAACACAGTTAAAGTGATAGTAGTAGCTGTTGGCAAACTGGCCCCTTAACACATTTTATTTAACAATAAACATAAAATAGAATAGGAGATGTGTGTTTCTTTAGTGGAGCCATTTGGCAGTGACATGTTGAAGAAACTCCCGTTTCACACATCTATTCTTTAATATGTAAAAATAATACTTTCCACCTCCTATGTGGTCCAGCAAGTCACACCAGTTCCCACGCATGCTTACAGGGGTGTCCAACACTCACTGAGGTGCTGGCGCTAACTGGCAATAAGTATATCATGCGTCAGGAGATGTGCCGAGCTGAACACATCGCCTGAACGGCAGATAGATAGGGGTTTGGAGAAATGGCAAATGTACGTAGGCAAATTCTGCAAGCTAATTTGGGAGAAAAGTCACCCTTTTATGCAGGTTAATGGTGCCCTGTATGAAAGAGCTTGCCCTATGGCTCCAGAACAGGCAAAAAAAACATAATATTAGTAATTCAAAAGCACAAACAGCTGAAATGTACACAGTGATGGATTTTTTTTTCTTCTTATGTTTAATTGATGTAGAATGTATTTTGATTTTTATGTGTTTGTTGTGGCATTTATCATTCCCTTTGTGTAATTATTTTGCAGAGAGAAGCCTGAGATTTTGCATTAAATGTATTAAAACTGGAGTATAGGGAATAACCAAGTGAATATATGAATTTAATTTTGCTAATTACTAGTTTTCTGTCAGCTTGGTGTTCTTATTCCACTTGTACATCAGTACAAGTGGAAAAATAAGAATAACCATACATTTTATAGTAGTTTTATGATTCAGAGCTTTTTCACCCCTACACATACACACTCATCAGTTTTCCACCTGATCTCTATGTTTCTAAATGTTGTCATAGAACAAAAATTTATAGAGATCGTAAATTTACCAGCAGGGTCCTCTTTACTTAATGTAATAGTTCGTCATAATATGTAAATTCTAGCTCTGTCACAGCCTTTGAATTTCAGTTCTGTAAGAAATGTTGGGTAAATTGTTGGCACTATATAAATATAAAATAATAATAACTGCACTTAACATGTTACTTAAGGTGTCATATACCTGAGAATGCGAAGGATAAAAAAAACTGATTAAGTCAACAGTGAGTCTAAGTATAACTCATTAGCTTTACCTACTACAATGATGCTTTCTGGGTACTCTGAAGTTCAGTGTACTAAACATGAAAAGGTACATGTTCACGTGTCTCAGCAAGAACTTGAACCCTAATGCCACACACAGACACAATCACAATAATAAAAAAACTTACAACATACAACTATATAGAATAATAATAATAATAAATAATAATAATAATGCCAGACCAAAGTTCAAGATGTAACTCTCTTGCTTGTACACCTTCATAACCAATAAAAGAGCTCATGAGAAGGTGATTAACTTTGTAACATTGTGAGGCCTTCTACAGAAATACATCCAACAACCACCGAAATAGCTGTCCTCCTTTGGTGCAGATAAGCACTCACCAAGTCTCACCAAGGGCAATCATAAAATGCCCCAGATTATTGGGTAACAAAATAAAGAAACGTCCTTTATAATGAAATCATTTAATTGAACATTTTCTATCCAGCCTTAACTGGCTTTTTAAAATGTATTTCAATATGAATGATTCCTAAAATGCCTGTGTAGATGGCTATGTGAATTGAAGTTTATAAATAAGAGTTATTTAAATATTTAACATGTGTTAAAATAATGGGGCTACGACTGCTGACCTATGCAGAAATGTGTCCTCCTTCATTGGTCATCTTCACACCTTTGTATCAAACAGGTATATAAGATGAAGTGGCCATTCCCCTTTAACCAGGATCAGGCAGGAAGAAGATCATTAACTTTAACACCCTCCAGCCCGAAATGGATTGCTAAGAAGACAAACTGGTATCTGTAACAGCAGGAATTGGGAAATACCAAGTCTGTGGGTGGCCAATGCAACTGGCTTGAAGGCCTTGATGAATATGATGGATGTAAATGTCTGATTCCAGCATGGTTCTCTAATAGGATTCATGAAGTCAGTTCATGAAATTTCATTCCTGCTAGATATTGCACAGTCACCTGTATGTGGTATTATTGGAAGTGGAAGCATTTAGAAACATCAGCAACTCAGCCACAAAGCAGAAGACTAAGTAAAGTCACAGACAAGACATTTTGGAACTTTGTGGGAACAGTTTGGGAAAGGTATTTTTCTATTCTAGCATGACTGTGCCCCAGTGCACAAAGGAGGTCACACAAAGACATGGCTGGATGAGTTTGGTGTGGAAGGACTTGACTGGCCCTCATAGACCTTTGACCTCAACCCCATTGAGCACCTTCGGGATGAACTGGAGCAGAGATTGCAAGACAGGCTAACTTGTCCAACATCAGTGTCTGATCTCACAAATGGTCTACTGGATGAATGGGCAAAAATCTTGTGGAAGGCCTCCCCAGAAGAGTGGAAACTATTATAGCTACAAAGGGGGACCAACTACAGAATGTGATGTCATAAAAGTCCCTGTGGTTATAATGGTCAAGTGTCCCAACACTTTTGTCCACTTAGTGTATTTGTGTCTAGTGTTTTATTGGGGGAATGTAAAAGGCATTCTACTGCTATTGGTATGTATGCTTTAGGCCTAAGCAGTCATGACTTTACATGGAATGGATAATTTCAATTGCAAAAGAAACCTCCTACCAAATGTTTTTGTGGCTTCTTGTCCAGACACAGGACACACGTATTACACATTTTGTTTGTCAACACGTGTGTAAGGACATGGAATACAAACATCCACTAGAAAACGAAAGGCACCAGTACCACAAAGGCATGGCACATACCTTCAAAACATGCAGTAAGTTACAATTATCTAGTAGTCATTTGAAAGCGAAGCCTCACAACGTAATTAGGCCAAGGTGTCCCAATTAACAGGTAATTCATACCCCAAAAAACTCTGGGAGATAATAGCAGTATATACTTAGACCAACTCTTGCCAGTTCCCAATGGGAGGTGATGGCCCTCAGCAAGTGAGGGCATATTAAGGCGTCTTAACTGATGCACTAGTGAGAATTATCAACTAAGGTCACCACTGCTTCCGTGGACATGGCTGCTTGTAGCTGCAACTACTTCAGGACTGGGAGTAACATTGAAAGTTTGCATTATACAAATAACATATACAATAATTTGGTTTCTCTGATTTATGTGAAACACATTCCAGACACAGGAAGTTTGTTAAGCACATAACAGAATTTCAACCTCACAGATATAACCCATGGAAGCAACCAGCAAAAATAAGGAAACTAACCATTGATCATTTTGTAGTGTATATTTATACTTAATGTACGCATATCTGCTTCAGAATGCTGAGAAATTGTCAAAGCTCTGTCAACTAATGCCCAAGAAAAAGTGTGTTTTACTCAGCTTTTGAGTAGAATTTCTGCACATCCATATTTTGTTAAACTGTGGCTCATCTCAAAATAAAACAAGCTAAATAACTTTATAAAGTATTATGAAAAATCCTCCAGGGAGAGAATTTACTTTACTTTGGTTTTCACTTATTTAAAGCTTCCTTTAGTTTTAAACCACAAGTATTCTACTAGACTAAGGTGAATATCTGGAAATAAAAACACACATTTTGGTTCGTTTAAATGGATACTACGATCACAAATATTTTCCTACGTAAGAAGGTCTAAATTATATTATAAACCACATCTGAATACTGCAACTTGCTGATTTTTAAAAATAAAATGAGGGTATATGCATTTGAAATTGCTCCATAAAGAAGTAATTGAATCATTTTGTTCATCTAGGTCATTTTGATGGAAGGGCTATTTACACGTCATTACATTGCATTAAAACAACAATGTCCAAGGTTGCATTTTTGGAAAAGGCTTACTACTTTGCATTAGACTTGGGCACCAGGGGGCTCTTCGTGTTCGTCTTCGTGCT
>VKOC01005999.1:0-11112 GCA_009364415.1 Spea multiplicata
CTTGTGTCTGAGCTCTGGAAGTCTGCTGCCAAACATCTAAGACTGACAGTGTTTGGGTGCTTTGCCCTCACTCTGGTGAAACAGGTGAGCGGGTCGCCAATTGCCCTCTCATTCGCCTTTCCAATTTTTCAATGCTGGTGGTGGAGGTGCCAGCATCTCTTCTCTGCCAGTTCGCTTCCTGGCTAGAGTCATGCCCAAAATGTCCCTAATGGTAAGGGCAGTTTCTCCCCCCTGGCTGCCTCTGTTTGCGGTGTGGCAACGCCTGCTACCTCCGCCGGAGTGGCCAGCTTACGCTAGGGCCTTGTGTCTGAGCTCTGGAAGTCTGCTGCCAAACGTCTAGGACTGACAGTGTTTGGATGCTTTGCTCTGGGGTGAAACAGGTGAGTGGGTCGCCAATTGCCCACTCATTTGCCTTTCCCATTTCCTTTTCCATTTCATTATTTTCCTTCTGATACACAACCAACCAAACATAACACACACAATAACACATATAACACATATAACACACAGTGACATCACACATAACACACATACACACACACGTACAATGCACAAAACACAAGGACCTTTTCCTTGTTATTTGCCCTGGCCTTCACTCACTAATAGCATTACATTAACACTATAACTCACACTTCACCCTATAACATTTTTCCATCCACATACCTGCCAACAGACCCAACTTTTTCAGGGACAGTCCTGCTTTTTTCCAGTCCTGTCCCATCTAATTTAGCTAAACTAGGTATGCAAAATGCAAATACACATAGGTAGTTATAGCTCGGTAGGTAACGCTACTATAAACATTTAATAAATATAATCAAGTACTAAATAATAAATCTAACTTTAAAATACATTTAAATAAACCCCTATTTTTTTTAAAAAAAAAACATTAAAATTAAATTATTATTATTTAGACATAATACATCTTTAACCAAACCAGTGCACTGCTACTAATCTTAAACATAACCGTACATTAACCCTAAGCTATTTTTTAGTTCTTGTCCAACATTTTTCCATCAGCATACCTGCCAACACACCCAAGATTTTGGTGGACAGTCCTGCTATTTTCCAGTCCTGTCCAGTAAGTAAGTTGGGTTGTTGCAAAGTATGCCATTGTAAATAGGTAGCAAATGTTAGGCATGTAAAGTGGTCCAAAATCAATTTAAAAATGTAAAATATTCCCTATTCTTTTATTAAACATCTATGGACAGTACACCTCGGTATGTGTGTGCAACTCTATTGGTCGTTTCGGCAGGGGGCTCGCCTGCCATCAACGAATGAAGTGCATTCTGCAGTTCTGCAATTCACTCGTTGATGCCAGACCAGCCCCCTGCCGAAACGACCAATAGAGCTGCACACACGTACCTTCACGGCAGCTGCTGCTGCTGTGATGTGTTATTAACCCGGTATTAACCCCTGCTAGGCAACCAGGAGGGAAACGAAGATTAAACGAGCACGAAGAATGTCCGCGAATATTCGCCCGAAGAGAAGACAGGAACGGGCGAATATTCACGGAATACGAAGATTTTTTTTCCCCGAAGACGAGCACGAAGACGAACACGAAGAGCCCCCTGGTGCCCAAGTCTAGAAAAAAGTAAGTTAGTCATAATTTTTTTGTTTCTGAATCAATTTGTTGTTTAGTGAAAACAGCAGTATGCTCATAAAATAAATACTTGGGATAGCAGATACATCTCATTTGAGACCATGCCAACATTTGAGGGCAACTTTATAACAATGTAATGTTAAAATAAACAGACAAAACTAGTGTAGGACACATTCTCAATACATACATATTTATATACAATATATACACTCACTGGTCACTTTATTAGGTACACCTTACTAGTACTGGGTAGGACCTCCTTTTGCCTTTGGAACTGGCTTCATATTTCATGGCATACTTTCTACAAGGTGCTGGAAACATTTTGGTCTGTATGGACATGTTGGCATCACGCAGTTGCTGCAGATTTGTCAGATGCACATCCATGATGCAAATCTCCCGTTCCACCACATCCCAAAGGTGCTCTATTGGATTGAGACCTGGTGACTGTGGAGGCAATTGGAATATAGTAAACTCATTGTCATGTTCAGGAAATCAGTTTAAGATGAAGTAATGTTTGTGACATGGTCCATTATCCTGCTGGAAGTAGCCACCAAAATATGGGTACACTGTGGTCATAAAGGGATGGACATGGTCAACAACAATACTCAGATAGGTGGTCGTATTTAAACAATGCTCAGTTGGTACTAAGGGGCCCAAAGTGTGCCAAGAAAATGTCCCCCACACTATTATACCACCACCAGCAGACTGAACCTTTGATACAAGGCAGGATGGATCCATGCTTTTATGTTGTTTACGCCAAAGTCTGACCCTGCCATCTGAATGTCACATCCACGGCTCAACATGGCTCAGAAATGGTGGATGTCTTTTTTGGAATGCAGGTCAGTGTTTTAAGGTAAAGCAGGACTTTTATAGTGAAGCAGGACCTCTGTGTGATGTCCATTGTTTAAATATAATGTAAAATGTAAAATTTCATGAAAACACCAAACACTTCATTTTATACTAAGATTAAGAGGATTATATTAGCACCACAGTATCTCCTTAACTTTGATATCACTTGGATATCTAAAAGTTTTAGTACAATCTTGTACAAAATCACTAATAAAAAAGGTTGATCACTTATTTCTCAGTAATGCAACATTAATATAAGAATTGTGAAAATAAAGAAACAGAGCGATCCTCACAACTTTAGAATAGAAATTGTGAGTTGCTCAGAAGCCTATCACAGGTTATTATATAGTCTAGTGTATGTCAGGTGGCTGTTCATTTAAGTTAGAGAAAAAGTGAGTTAGTCTAAGGTATAGGATAGAAAAATATATCTCCACGAATGAGAATTTATCATTAACTATGTGCAGTGTCACCCTACCCCAGAAATAACAACAACAAATCTTATAATTAAATACACTCTCCAAGAATGGAAGAAAAAAACAAAAGAATTCAATAATAAAGTGTTAGACAACTTCTCTCACAAGATGCACTGCTAACTGGCAAAACACATGCAATTTTACACAGTCTGTACAGTTCAAAGAAAGGGACAGCATAGGGTTGTTAATTCCAGAACAGTGTTAACTTTCATGCCATCAGATTATTCTTTCCTCTTCAAGCTCACAAGAGCTGTTTCTAAATATACTAGATTACAGCCATAGAATTTTGCCATTGAGGTCAACTTTTGAAAATTTAAGAAACAATCCGCTTTTGGGTTAAGTGCCTGAATGCCTTTCATTACCAGCAAGGAATCCCTTGAAAAACACGATTTTAATTCTGATATTATTTTGTCAAGAACAACATAGATAAAATGATATAAAGTATATATACTTTTTGCTGAGTTGTGTTTGTTGACCCACTGTTTCCATGCAGTCAGGAGTTTCAATTCCGCATTTAACGCACAAGTCAATTGCATCCACCCAAACCTTTCCTATGGCAGGAGAGTGTAAAGATCCTAATATGTTTTCAAAAAGCACGAGTGAAAGAATGAAATTGAAGTCAATGAAAATACTGATGGAATTTGCTTCAATTCTTCTTTCTGTATGTTTCCCATTAGCTATTAACTTAAGGGTTTCCAGAAGAGGCTCAAGTGTTTGAAGAACAGCTTTGCATGCAGCATATTGGCATTTGTTTTTGAACACTTTCAAACACAGAGTGAACCATGGATGTGCTGGAAAAAACGTAAAGCCTCTACAATTTAGCAAAAAATTCAGATGCTTCAGCTACATTTTTAACAGTGTCAACAATAGCTAAATTAAGACGGTGATTCATGCAATGAACATATAGGGCAGTAGGCACTTCTTTTTTAATCCTTGCTTGAACACGATTTACCCTACCACTCATTACTGCAGCCCCATCATAAGCTTGACCAACACATCCATTTTTATCAATCCCTAGTGAGGAGAGGACATTGAATATATAATCTGTCAATGATGTGGCATCAAGACAATCAGCTTTGTAAAATTTTAAAAAACTCTCATGCACAGCTTGATCAAAAAAATATCTGACAACAACAGACAGCTGTTTGGTTTTGTTACAATCTTTTGTCTCATCTGCCAGGATAGAAAAAGGACTGTCTTTTAGGCTCTCTGCAATGTCTTCTCTAACGAATAAAGCCATAACTGCTAAAAGTTCATTTTGAATAGATAGATGTAAGTACCAAGCATTTTTTGGCCCATGAAGTTTCTTTTCTATAATGCGATCTTTTTTAGCAATTAAGTATAAGATCTCTCTCACGTTTCCATGATTTAGTTCATCAGAGTTGTAGAGATGTTCTCTTTGTGCAATTTTGGTTTTTGCTGTTAAAAGAAGGACTTCAGCAATTGTCTTAAAGCATGTGCTTTACTTAGGCCTTTCATAATTGATGTATCCTTTTCTTTGTTTCTTTTGAAATCCTGCCAGCTTACACAGGATTCTTTGTGTGAAGTAGACTTTTCATGTTGTGGCATCCCTTTTTCAATTCCCATTGCATTTTTCTATTTGGAGAAACCAACATCAATAAATGGTACTTTTTTCATGAGTATACTTGGACACAGAAAAAAAAATCTATATGAAAAGCAGTATACTGCATCCTGTGAAATTGAGTATTCCAGCCAATTAAATGACTAGATGCTCTTGATGCCACCAGTGGGTCTATGTACCAAAAACAGATTATAATCACAGGATTGGGAGGATTCGCCATGAGCACTATATTGGTGTGAGCTTGTTGATGGCAAGCTTGATTCATCAAACTGTGATAGTACCTCAGGGACCTCCTCTTCTTCTTCCGCAACATAAAAATCACTTTCTGGGGAATCAATCTCAACATATTCAATCTCTAAATCCGGCTGGCTAGATTGCTGACTTTTGTCCTGTTGCTGCTCCTTTGCAGCAGAATCTGATTGCTGCTTTTTAGTAAGAGATGAATAATAAGATTGTATGTCCATTCTCTGGTGTTATTTTCACGTTCTGCAGGTTCTAAAATACAAATGAAAATGTTCCATTCTGTCAGTTCAGCCACACATACCCACTGCCTGACACACACTGAACCACTGCCTGACACATACAGAACCACTGCCTGACACACACATACAAAAGCCAAGGTTGATTCAAGCGACATAGTAACAGTAATTGAAAGTAAGTAATTACCAGCATTAACAATATTAGTGACATATTATTATTAACTTCAGTTTGGTTTATGGACGGGAGGGCCACAAGAGGAGACAAACCGTCGCTCAACATAGGACAGTTCTTATCGTAAAAGTAGTACAACATCAGCCAGGCAGTCCAAAATTGCCGCGGAATGTGCATTGTTTCCTCCCTCCCACCTTGTTCAATGGATCAGAGACCAAGATATCAAAAGGTATCCGCTGTGCTGTGTTAAGAACATGAATCTGAAATCTATCACACAGAGGGTGGTGTTTGTAAACCCCATACACCGGGTAATGGATGTACACCTGCCAACAACTGCAAGGAAAACCATTCACCAATTAAGGAGTACATTTTATATCTGTCAATCCAGGGTAGCTGGTGAAAAAGTGTTTTGTTTTAGATTCCCTATGAACAGTAGTCTATGTCCAGTCCATCTTGAATATTTAATAAAATCTAGTAACAGCCATATCCGATAAAGGGGGGTATTATGTACCCACTGGGACAGCATTGCCTTCTTAGTAGTAACTGAGAGGATAAGAAGGAGAGGTTGCTCTCTGGCCAACAGTCAATCAACATGGGAAGCCTGAAACAACAATTTAGTACGACTAATCCTTGAAATAAATATTATAGAGTAAATAACACAATACCTTAACTTTTCCTTTCACTGATCTCTGGCCTAGAATGTTTTGTCCTCTGAAGTGGTTTTGTCTCTGGATTTAAAAATGAAATCGTTCCTACTGTAAGTTAAGTGCCAGGAACTGCACATATCAGCACATGTCAGGACAGGCTCTGCCACACTGACACCCCAAAACACACACCCGGACAGGCTGTGCCACACTGACACATATACACACACACAACAGGACAGGCTCTGTCACACCAACATCCAAACACACACACCAGGACAGGCTCTACCACACAGACACCTACAACAGGATGGATTTTCCACACTGCTTTTTCATTGATCCCCACTTCTGTGTTTTTGCCCCTTTAGTATTGATTAATGTGGTTCCCCCACACCCTTGTATAAAGGCCTCCAACCATTGCTATGTGTATTTATGCCCCCGGCCTGCACCTCCCTTTAGTATTGATTTATGTGGTGGTCCCAGTTGCCCACTTGTGTATTGATGTCCCTGCCAGCCACCTTTTAGTATTGATTTATGTGATGCCACCAGCCAGCCCCTACTTGTTTATTAATGTCCACACTGTCACACTCCCTTGTATTTGTGCCATCCAGCCAGTCCCACGTTGTTTATTTATGCCCCAATTATGTATTGATTTAAGTGATGCCCCTCCCAACCCCCCATTATGTTTTAATTCTCCCACTCACTTTTATGTTGCCTCCATTGTGTAGTTGTGGCCACACACAATTGTGTTTATGCCCCTAGCCAGGAACCCCTTCAGTATTGCTTTATATATGATGCCCCACCCAGCCCTCTCTTGTTTACTGTTACCCCCACTGCCTTGCACACTTATGCCCCCCAGCCAGCCCCTTTAGTATGTTATTTAGATTTAATATATGTCCACATTGATTAGAGTCCCACCCACAACAATTTTATTAATACCATATTTATTCTTCGTTTCCCGGCTGACTTCTTTGCTCAGCCTGTCTGCTCTGCACTCGGAACTCACTGCACATGAGGAGCTCCAATGACCGTGTGAGCCCGCCCCCGCAAGCGTCACATCTCGTCTTAAAGGGGGGCAGGATGAAGAGCCTCGGCGTAGCAGCTATCAGAGGCATCGTGTCGCACGGCGAGCAGTTAGTTTAGAAATTCGGCTGGGGGGGCAACAGGGGGGCAATTGCCAAATCTGGTCATTCTGCCTCCATCTCATCCTCAGAACATATTTGAAGCCGGTTAACTCAATTTATCCCCATCAAACCATATTTTTTTGGATTTTATTTAGGCTCATTAAAGACACATATGGACACTCTTAAGGTGGTGTCTCAGATTATTCTCAGAATTTGGCTCTGAATACAGTGAGCACACTGTGTATAGGTTTTAACATTTTCATTTTATACAGTGATTTTTTTTGCACTATGATGCCTCTCTTTGCCTTTTATATTTCATACGACATCTGCATTTGAGAGACATCAATTAAACACCGCTGACCGACCTATGCACGCTTGAATTTAAGTATTTTAAGGTTACTTTATAATCTATAGATTTAATATTTTATAAGCTCTTGGTTAGAGAAATACCCTTTTTTTATTCTCATACTTTTGGGACATGCATAATTCAGGTTTTCAACATAGACTTTTAGCTTCTGGTCATTCTGCCTCCATCTCTTCTTTGGAACATCTTTGTTACATAGTTACATACATAGGTCTTTTTTCAACTTTATGAACTAAGCCCATCAAGTTCAACCCTTCTACCTAACCTTCCTATTCTTGATCCAGAAGAAGGCAAAAAAAAACACTCATTAAGCTACTTCGAATTCTGTACCTAGAGTATTTGGCATCTGGGGCGGTTCCTGGATGTTGCACACCCCCCACACACACACTTTAAAACTGCATAGCTTCTATCGTTATATACTGGCACAGACATTGAAGGTGGTACAGCATTACTGTTATCATTATATACTGAGGCAGACATTGATGGTGTTATAGCATAACACCTATAACTATAAACTGAGACAGACATTGACGGTGGTACAGCATAACACCTATCACTCTATACTGAGGCAGACATTAACGGGGGTGCAGCATAACACCTGTCTCTTTTGTAGACTGGAGGCAGATATTGAACGGGTTTTAGCATTAACATAACACCTATCACTATATACTGAGGCAGACATTGACGGTGGTACAGCGTAATCCCTATCACTATACATTAAGCTAGACATTGACAATAGTGCAGCATAACCCCCATCACTATATACTAAGCCAAACATTGATGTGGTATAGGTCTACCGCTTCAGTGTCTAGCTTAGTAGTAGGGATGCACCGAAATGAAAATTCTGGACCGAAACCGAAAATTCTGCATTTACTTGGCCAAAACCGAAAATGACCCCCCCATCATAAAACAAATCTCAGGCATACCCAGATTCCAGCAAATACTGGCTGGCTTGACATGATAGGAGTGTGATTGCTGTTAGCAATTTATATATATATATATATATATTATATATATGATATATTGTTATTATTATTGTTCACATGTGAACTCAGCACTGGAGGCATAGAATCAGACATACAAATCCTGTATGTGCAGATATACAATAATAATGTATGGAAACTCAGCAATAAAGGTATAGATAAAACTCCCTAAAGGCGAATTAGTCAAATTTAAGAGACAAAAGATGGAAAAAGTCAAGGCAGATTATCGAGAACATAGAGTCTACAAATGGTTATCAGGAGAGAGAGGAAGATCATTTAGACCGCGTAGGAAAACTATAAAACCAAAAATATCCACAATTGATATTACATCGGCGGAATCAGCATCAGAAACAGAATTAAATACACCCCATAAGAACAATTTAGAGGCACCGACAACAGGAACTCTGGAAGGTATACAAACCAGAAGTCAGACAAAAGAAGACGACGTACGAGGAGAAGTCAGAGGACATTTAAACATCAGAGGCAAGGGACGCCCCCCACGCAGGAGATAATGCCTATATATAATCTCTCTAATCACGTCTTGGATAAGAAGGAACAGAACCTGTTGGCTAAGGGTCTTTCATTTGTGCCGAATCAGAATATAAATATGTTTTTCCCAAGTGGAATTATACCAATTTGGCCGGACCATGAGGCTAAAAGAATTCTTTCATACGAACAAAGAAAGTGATCAATACCAAAATGAGACCAAAGGAACAAAGTTTAAACCTAAGAGTACATTTGATCCGCCCCCAATACAACCTACAATCAAAACGTTCCTAAATACAGTGAAAGAGGAAGTAATTGAAAAAATACACTCAACAAAATCATTTCAACAGAATTTAACAAGAAAGGAACAGCTAGCATTAGATAATTTGAGAAAAGATACCACCATAGTAATCCGTCCTGCGGATAAAGGAGGGGGCATTGTAATTCAAAATTACGTCGATTATGCCACAGAGATAAGAACTCAATTATCAGATAAAACAACATATAAATTAATTCCTGAGGATCCCACTAACACCATAAAATACAAATTAGAAGAATCTTTGAAGCATGGATTATACATGAGATACATTACAACGTATCAGTATAATTTTTTACTGGCTACTCACCAGAGAACACCAGTGCTATATACATTACCTAAGATTCACAAAAATTTACAGCAACCACCAGGGAGACCAATAGTTTCGGCTATTGGGGGAATTTTAGAACCCGTGGCGAAATGGTTGGATTTTCAGTTCAAAGAACCAGTACAAGCTATACCTACGATTTTGAAGGATACTAATACTTTGATTAAACATTTGGAAGAAATGGACATAGACTTGGAAGATATAGTCCTAATATCCATGGACATCAGCAGTTTATATACAATAATCCCCCATGAAGACGGGGTTGAAGCAATGAGAAATCTATTATCACAATCACCATACTATAAAGGACCTCCGCTTGAATTTGTTTTAGAATTCCTAACATTAACCTTACAATTGAATTATTTTAGGTTCGAAACTGATTGGTTCATGCAACTATCAGGCACATCCATGGGAGCAGGTATGGCTCCTATGTATGCCAATGCCTATGTTTATGGGGTGGAGAAACTCTATTGGTTAGACAAATGTAAGGAGAATATCGTCAGATACTTTCGGTATATTAATGAATTACCTACACCGATTAAAGTCACTTCCCAGATACATAAATCTAAGATCCAATTCTTAGACCTAGAAATCTATATTGCAAATAATATTTTAAATTGTACATTATATACTAAACCTACTGATCGTAACACGATTTTACACGCTAAAAGCGCACATCCTATACATTTAATTAGGTCACTACCATATTCACAATTTTTGCGTGTGTTACGAAATAATTCAGATGTTACCCACACAGAAAAACAATCGGAACATATGCAACATAAATTTCTGGCAAGGGGATACAACACAGGACCTGCTACAACAAGCTTTGAGGAAGGCTAGGCTAGGACCTAAAGAGAAGGTGACAACAGAGAATTCTAATTTATACTGTATGACTACATATAACAGAAGCAGTTATGAATTCACCAACAGTATACATAGAAACTGGAACATGGTAGCTAAAGATAACACACTCCCCACTATTATTTGTCATAGACCAATGATCAGTTATAGACGGAATAAAAAAGAGATTTATTGGTAAAAGTTGATCCGGTAAAAAATACAGTAATTATGACAGTGTAAGATGTTTGGGATGTGTCACATGCAGTCATATGACACCAAACAAAACGTTTTCCCATCCACATACAGGAAAAATATTTAACATTAGACATAGGATTACATGCAAAACAACGTACGTAATATAAAAAATACAATGTCCATGTGGATTGTCATACGTTGGTAAGACAGAAAATACATTAGGAGAACGATTTAGGGCACATCGCTCAAGTATTAGGGTTGCATATAGAGATGGAGCTTCGGTTCGGATAAACTGGTAGCTAGACATTTTTTAGAAAAACAACATGCTTTATCATCCCTCCGTTTCATAGCAATAGACCATATTCCTGAATCTCGACATGGGGGGGGATAGAGGAAAAATTCTACTACAGCGCGAGACATTTTGGATAGTCCATTTAAAAACCATGGGGCCAGGTGCGCTAAACGAGAAATTATGATTTTCGTCATTTCTATAGTACTAAATATCTGGCCAATAATAATAAGGGGATTTGATAAAGGAGTTTGGGAGATTGATCAAATATTTTTGGTATATATTTTGGAGCCCAGGAAACATGTTAGTGTATAATTATTTAATATGCTTCAAGCTATTTAATATTGTGTTATGTAGTGTATTATTTTAATGGGTAATGATTATT